>JBBPBX010000224.1:96291-113751 GCA_038048925.1 Garcialebias charrua
ATATATATATATGTATATATATATATATATATATATATATATATATATATATATATATATATACAGGAAACCCTCGAGGTACGACACCTGCGACCTACGGCAACTCAGACTTACGATTTTATCATATTTAATAAAAATATGATTAAAAAAAAATATATATATATTTTAATTTTTTTTTTTTTTGTGTTTAAAAGTTATTAATTTCATGTGTATAGCACTTTGTTGCAGCTGTGGTTGATTTAAATGGCTTTATAAATAAAGTATAATTATTAATTTTACGTTTTGATAAGAAATTAATCGTATTTACGCAACTTCCGGTTTCCGCTCGCCACTTCCGGTTGCCTTTTTACAACTGTACTGCGGTCAATGGAGCTCCGGAGGCTACTGTCAGCTGGCTCCGTGTGCCCGATCAGGGTTGCCTCATACGGATAAATGAGCTGGAAACACTCGGTCAACTCTGTGGACGTCTCAGGTCCGGAGGAGCAGCCGCGGATCGCCCCGCGATCGGCGGCCACAACGCCGCCCGACATGCTAACGACAGCAGCTAACAAAGCAGCTAACACAGGCGAAGACACCGAGCCGACATGCCGCGGAGGATCCATCTGCGGCCGGGAGCTCGCCGCAAATGTCCGCCTGGCAGTCGGGGCCACCGGCTCAAAGTAAGACATTATATTTTTTATTTGTTGTGCAGTTCTGTGCGTGTTTATGGCCTTAGTATGTCTGCTTGTTCAGTCTCATGCCATTAAATATGTGTGCGGCGCTCCGTTAGCGGTATAACCGCGACCTATGTCAGAAACGCGGACCTACGATAGGCATGTGTTTTTGGTCCGCGAGGTACGACAAAATCGACCTAAGTCACACACGTAGGTCCCTATCCCTGACGTAACTAGAGGGCTACCTGTATATATATATATATATATATATATATATGTATATATATATATATATATATATATATATATATATATAGTATATATATATGTATATATATATATATGTATATATATATGTATATATAAAGTAAACAGACTTCAGCCTACCATAGTGCATTAACTTTTAACTCAAAATAAAATACAGACTTCAGTTTCTTTTTACATATTGATTCATATTTAGTAAAAAAAAAAAATAATAATCGATTTTGGGGCTTTTAGAATCGATTCTAAATCACCAGGGCTAAGAATCTAGATTCTTTTTTAAAAATTGATTTTTTTTCCTGCACCCCTACGCTCTCAGCTACCACCTCACCAAGTTTTAGCTCAGAATCTGTAAACGTGACTGAGTTGTAGCCACGTTTGTGTTGAAGGTCAGCTGGTGAACGGAGTTGTCTCATAAAGTTAATCAGTTCTACATCTTATGATTCATTTGAGTTTCATCAAAACCATCCAGTGTTTCTTGGGATAGCTGCATGGCTAACAGACAAACAACCAAACACTCAAGGCTCGGATATGGTCGCACTTTGGTCCGCAAGCTGGAGCGCGCGTGCTGCGCGCGCACTGTGCATGCGTTTATAGTGTGGCACGGCAGCGCATGGCAAAGTGCTGTTCTTTTACTGACCAGCAGGTGGCAGTACCCTCTAAAACCTGTGCATATGTTGCAAGAAAGGGTGTAGAAGAAGAAATCTACCGTAGAAGAAGAACTGTTTGAAATCACACAACAAAAACAAATGGCTTTCCGCTCGCTCGGGGAATTTAAAACATTTGAATCACATAAAAAACATTCCTCCATGCGTCGCGACGCCGTTTCCACGACCACAGCGGCGCAGACAGCTGCAGGCTCTGGCGTGAAGGCTGTCGGTGAGGTCCCTACCCGACCTGTCAATCAATTCGGCGCGCGCTAGGCTTGCGGAGCTTCAAAATCTGGGAGGTGCACGACCACGCGCGAAACCAACGCGCTGGCCAAAGCGCGGGGGCGGGGACTTCACGATTGCGTCACTTTGGCCGCGCGCCCTTTGCGACGCGTCAACTATATCCGAGGCTTCAGGCAGCACATTCAGGGCAGGGAGCGTCAACTGTGCAGCCTAAAGACTCGTCTCTTAAGAGAATGTATTCTTGAATTGTCCTTTGATCTTCTCTCAGATAAATGTTATTTTACTGTTTATGTGTGTGAATGTTTCTGTGCAGTGCCCTGAGATGACTTCATATATAGTAGTCCCTCAATCGCTTCTTCGCGGTTCGACTTTCGTGGACTCGCTCTTTCACTTTTCCCTTATCAGTCAGTCACTCGGTGCAACATACTTGCTATGGGAATTGCGCCCCCGCACGATTACCTGAAGGAATACAATCACGCCTTTACGGCTAGGGCATCAACGCCGCGCCAGAGGCCCCGCCCTCTGGGTATTTAAGCGACTGACGCCCATCCATTTTTCTCTTATTTGCCCTTCACCTTGCTTTTAATGTTTTATTCTGCTTTTATTGAATGTATTTTAACGTTTTGTAACATCTGTTGGTTTGGCAATGCTACAGAGGCTCAGAAGAAATCCTTGAGAAGTATAGTAACTACAGCCAGCAAACTGTTAGGGACCACTCTGCCAAGTATGGAAAAGATATACATGGACAGAGTTATGAGGAAGGCAAACAAGATTATAGCAGACGACACACATCCCTTAAGATCTTCATTTGAGTTGCTTCCTTCAGGGCGAAGGTATGGCCTTCCTTTATTCTCAAGAAACAGAACAAAATTTTCTTTCATACCACAAGCAATTAAATCATTAAATAATACTAAGGTATCATGAATTACTGAGCTGAAACATCTTTGCTGTAATGATGGATGATGATGTCATGTATGTATGTATAAGTATGTCCTTTATGTCAATGCCTGCTGACAAATGTTGCAAATTAATTTCCCTAAGGGGACAAATAAATCTATATCTATCTATCTATCTATCTATCTATCTATCTATCTATCTATCTATCTATCTATCTATCTATCTATCTATCTATCTATCTATCTATCTATCTATCTATCTATCTATCTATCTATCTATCTATCTATCTATCTATCTATCTATCTATCTATCTATCTATCTATCTATCTATCTATCTATCTTAAACCTGAACTGCCTCTTCGCGAGACTTCTCTGTTGCTTCATCGCTCAACAGAGATGAGCTTGCTCCCTTCACAGAGTGCACAGAGAATTATTCCTGCGTATTGCTGGACTAGCGAAAGCTAGTCCAGCACATTTTCTCTTAACCCCGAAGTGTTTTTCTTCTCCTCTCTCCACAGAGTGCTTCGCTCGATGACGCTAACTGCGTCACAACTAGGGATGGGAATTGTTAAGAAATTATCAATATCAATTCCTTTATCGATATCATTTATCGATTCAATTCCTTATCAATTCTGTTATCAATTCTCATTGGGTTAGGCAAAAAAAATATAGTACACCATTTGTGTGCATGAAGTATTTAATGCTCTTTCACCAGAACAAAAATAGAACTTTTATGAAAAAATAATTCCTAATTAACATTACCGTATTAAGGGGCTGTCCATGGTTGGAATGGGTGAAAGGCTTCTATACAGTTGGACTTCTGTCTCTTCCTCAAAAAGTTCTTCTAGGGCTGTCTCTTTTTGCTGCTTTACAGGAGGCATCTGAAATTATTGACATAACCACAACTTGTAATTCACAAGTTTCAATTTTAAAATAGTGTAATAATCCATGCAATCTATCATCTTTCATTACAAAAAACAAAACTTACATAGTTATCATCTTCATCCTCTTCTGCCTCCCTCTGTGTCTCTCCCTCTGCGTCTCTCCCAGCTCTGCCAGCAGCACAAGTTTCAATTTTAAAATAGTGTAATAATCCATGCAATCTATCATCTTTCATTACAAAAAACAAAACTTACATAGTTATCATCTTCATCCTCTTCTGCCTCCCTCTTCGTCTCCCAGCTCTGCCAGCTTCAGAAGAAATTCACCATTAAAAACACTGAGCAGCAAAAAAAGCTCTCACAACAGAAAGAGGCTACAATGAAACACACTGAACAAAAATATAAAACAACACTTTTGTTTTTGCTCCCATTTCTACGGTGGCATTTTTAGGAGTGTTGTGTGTTAATATCGTCATCCTGAAAGCTAAGTGTGCTAGCAACAGCCTCTGAGCCAGCCAGACTCCGGCAATCCTCGTCAGCTAAATGTTATTACATGAGATGGAGATTATTTATACAACACAGTGGAAGCAGTAAAGCAAAAAAGTAACAAGTGACAGGAACTGGAGGAGTTTAATGTTACGTGTTGCAACATTTAAACAGAGGAGGACGCTAGCTTGTTAGCTCCGCTTCCACCACCACGAAGCAGCGTCACGAAGCAGCGTGTTAAAGACGGTACATTTGTACAAACTCACCTCATTCTGAGTGCTCAAATGCTTCTCTCTGCATGTTAGAAGTATTTCCGCCCTTTATTGTAATCGACGCTTAGCATGTGTTGCAAGTAGACCTGGTTTCGTCTTCGCTTTTTCCTTGACGCCATGTTGATACGGCGCATGTCTGTGATGTCATCACGTAAATGCGTCACCATGTCGAGTCAGTAGAACGAGTCAGAAGAACGAGTCAGAGAACCGATAAACTGAATCGTTAAGACAAGCAGCCAACAATTCCAGAGAATTGAACTCTAAAGAACCGGTTCTTTAAAAGAACCGGTTCTCAATTCCCATCCCGAGTCACAACCGCTACCCTTGCTAATTCGTTGCGGGCTAGCAAGCGAAAGGGACACGACGGAGGAGACGTCGAAACAAATTAAAAGAAAAAGAATTCTGGAAGGACTCGCTCGCCTTATCTCGGACATGCCTCCGGAGAAAGGAAAGCGAAAGACAAGACTTCCAAGGAAAACCAGCAGGACAGCGAGCCCAACTTCGCGCGTCTGTCGTAGCGGATGTGGTTTCTCCCCCGCGGCGACGGACACCCATGAGGCCTGTCCAGTCTGCCTGGGAATGCTACATGCAAAAACAGCGCTGGATGCGCCCGACTTTTGCCCACACTGCAGCCAGATGCTGGATGCGGTGCTGCGGCACCGGGTTGACCTCGTCGCCAAGGCCATGGGCGCCCCAGCAGTGCCAGCGGATGCGGACACCACTGAGCCCCTCACTCCCACGCCGGAGCTCGAGAACATGGCTCTACACGACAGCACGCGAGTCGAATGAGGCGACAGCCCTGACGTGCTGGCCCCTATGGTGGATTTAACAGTCGAATTCGACACTCGAGGCATGATAAACGAGGACGAGATCTCGATTTCAGCCTCAGGCGAATTTTCCGTGGAGGATGCAGATGTCAAACTGGAGGAACAGGGAGAAGACCTCTCCCAGACCCCGGTACCTGTGCTCCCAGAAACTGACTTTTCCATCCCTGCTCTGTTCGACCTGTGCCACAGAGCAGTGGACGTGCTACACATCCCATGGCCAGAGCCTCCGCCTTGTCAACAGGTCACGAGGCTGGCAGGAAACTATTTTTACTCAAAGCAGCAGGCCGCCACGAGGCAAAGGATGCCCGTGTTCCCGGACTTCCTCACAGAACTAACTCGCACCTGGGCTCAGCCCCGAGCTCCCATGCTCTTACCACTCTCACAGTTCCTCGACGTGGACGGGATGGATGAGGTGGGAATAGCCAACGTGCCTCAAATTGAGGACACACTGGCATCTCACCTGGCTCCCAAGTCATCCGGGACAAAACCAACTCTTCCCAGCAAAGCTTGTCGAGCCTCAGCTTCTCTTCTCGAGAAATGCTACAGAGCTCAGGGACTCGCGGCGCGCCCATGAACGTGTCCGCGTTGATGCAGGCTTACCTAGCTGAAAAGCTGCAACAGCTCCAGGTAACGACGGACAAGCAGGCTGCCGCCGACTTGCTGGATGAAGCCTGCAGGGCAACAGACTTCGTGCTCCGCATGATGGGGACAGCCGCTGTTGCTCAAGGCAGAGGCATGGCGGAAGTGGTCATCGCGATACGCCATCTGTGGATGACTTTAACGGATCTTCCCGAGGGACAAAAGGTGCCTTTTCTCCACCACTCGATAGAGCCGACGGGATTATTTGGAAAAGCTTTGGATCGAATTCAGACCAAGCTGGACCAAAGGCGCAAACAGGCCGAAGCTCTCCGGGTGGGCATTCCCAGGAGAAGCTCCCCCCCCAGGGAGTCTGCTGGAGGCAGACCTGCGCAACCTCGACACCGCTCGGCAACGCGTGCCCCACCGCAGAAGCGGCCGGCCTACGAGGATGAGCATCGGCAGAGACCACCGCCGGGACCACCTCGTACCGAGCATGCATGGAGCAAAAACAGGTTTGTCCCCCGCCAGGCGGTCAGACACAGGGCCTCCTCGGCGAACCGGGACGACAGACAAAAGCGTGCCTGATGAACCAGGTTCACGTCTTGACTTTACACGGTCACCCGCCCAAGCGGTACGGGGAATGATCCGTTCATGTCCATACTTTATTTGTAGCATGGTACAAATAGCTGGTAACTCTGTTGCATGTACAAATCATGTTTTTTCTGCTGTGAGTGACATAAAATCAAACATGTCGTTACACTTAAGCACGAATAAAGCTAAAAAAACAGCCCCTCTCTGTTTTATTGACTCAAAAAAAATAAAAAAAATAAAACACAAGTAGAAAGGTCCCTCTGCCTGCCAGCCGGCATAAAGGGAGGGGCCCATTTCCCTCCCTTCCTCACGGCTCACGGGGTGTTAGCCTAATCAATGAACCCCGGCAGGGTGCCTCTGTAGCATACAGGCACAGAGGCATCTGCAAGCAGGCTCCCTACCCATCATGGAGACAGAAGAGGGGGGGTCACGTGCTCCAGCCCTCGCTCCATTGTGAACGACGGAACGGCCAATACACTAACCAAGCAAACACGTGACATGTCTGCGCCTCAGGGAGACGCGCCAACAGAATATAACGATGGGGAGGGGGGGCACGTCAGATGCCCACAGGCAACCACAGGCTTCACACATTCACAAAAGCGATTGTGTTCAGGCTGCGGTGTGTTTAAACAAATTAGAGCTGAATCAGATTCCTCTTCCTGTTATTCAAAGGGAACTGGGCTCTCTGTCACCAAACAATTTAAAGTCTGCCAAGCATAAAGAATCATCTCCACGTTCTCACGTTGCAGCTGTCCCTTTATTATTAATGAGTGACACGCAATGTCCAAGCAGTGATCCCGCAGCACGTGACCTTTCTCACTGTGCTGGTTCAGCTCTGCTCTTAAACAATATCCCCCCAACGGGTGAAACACAGACCCTGGCCGGTTTGTCTGGTTCCAACGTTCTGTTAAGGTCAAGGACCAGTAAACTAAACCCATGCAGGAAACAAATTGGGGTCAGAAGATCTGCTTGTTTACAAAACTCGCAGCTTCTCAGTTCCATGACCCGAAACAAGGAGAGAGAAAACAGACATTCTGCTCCTTTTCGGTCTAATAAAGACGACAGGTTGCATCTGCCCCCGATCACTCTTGATCAGAGCAGCCTGGTAGCACATCAACAAAAAGGCCTTCTCCCAAACTTGGTTGAGCTCCAAGGGGTCACGACTTCCAGGGTCCCTGGAGGGGAACTGGATGCACCAACTGCTCTTCTTCAGGGTCAAACTATGTCACCAGGAGAAGTAGCCTCGCCGCCTAGGCCAAGAACTGTTAAAAATGTCAGCTTGTTGGCAGAAAAGAACAAGCTGATAGCGTCAGACCTATCGGAAAATGTGGTAAAAACCATACAAAATGTTCGTGCTATGTCAACACAGTCTCTGTACGCACAGAAGTGGTGTATTTTTGAAGCTTGGTGCACAGAAAGAAATTTTATTTCTTACTCATGCGACCTGTCTCAGATCCTGATTTTCCTTCAGGACTTACTGGAAAATGTTGTTCTTTCTCAACGAATAAAGTTTTCCTATCAGCTATTTCAGCCTGTCACGAAGGTGGTGAAGAGAGAGCCGAGTCAAAAGGCAAAGCTCTCAATTTACCGATCGATCTACGTTCCCACCCTCATCTATGGTCATGAGCTTTGGATTATGACCGAAAGAACAAGATCTCGGATACAAGCGGCTGAAATGAGTTTTCTCCGCAGGGTGGCTGGACTCTCCCTTAGAGATAGGGTGAGAAGCTCAGTCATCCGGGAGGGACTCGGAGTAGAGCCGCTGCTTCTCCACATCGAGAGGAGCCAGTTGAGGTGGCTCGGGCATCTGGTTAGGATGCCTCCTGGACGCCTCCCTGGTGAGGTGTTCCGGGCATGTCCCACCGGGAGGAGACCCAGAGGAAGACCCAGGACACGCTGGAGGGACTATGTTTCTCGGCTGGCCTGGGAACGCCTTGGGATTCCCCCGGAGGAGCTGCTCCAAGTGGCTGGGGAGAGGGAAGTCTGGGCCTCCCTACTTAGGCTGCTACCCCCGCGACCCGACCCCGGATAAGCGGAAGAAGATGGATGGATGGATGGATGGACGAAGGCTGGGGACACAGGACACCTGGCGCGTATCCAATCATAATAAGATTTATGAAGAGTGTGCTTAGGACAAAACCACCCAGCAAGATCCTGACCCCTGGTTGGGATCTTAGCCTGATCTTGGGGGCTCTCTGTGATCCTCTATTTGAGCCACTGAGCGAGGTTAAGATAGACTTGTTATCTTATAAAACCGCTCTACTCTTGGCACTTTGCTCGGCGAAACGCGTGGGTGACCTCCATGCATTGTCTGTACATCCAATGTGTACCAGATTCGTCCCTGATGGGTCAAAGGTCACCCTAAGGCCTAATCCCGCATACATCCCCAAGGTCTTGACTTTGAACCATAGGAGTCTAGACTTTGATCTCTCCTCCTTCCCACTTGCTCCTGTCCTCACTTAGGAACAGGAAAGGCTGAAGGCTCTCTGCCCCGTGAGAGCTTTACGCACTTACATGCAGAGAACAGCCGAATGGAGAAAAACAAATCAACTGTTCGTGTGCTTTGCAGCACCTGCTACCGGAAAGGCCCTATCAAAACAACGCCTTTCACATTGGGTGACTGAGGCCATTAAAAGGGCGTACAGTAACAAAGGTCAACAGGTACCCTCTGCAGTGCACACTCACTCCACTCGGGGCTTGGCCACCTCTTGGTCATTGTTCAAGGGCATACCAGTTGCAGACATCTGTCCTGCTGTGAACTGTAGCTCATTAAATACTTTTGCAAAGCATTACAGTTTGGATGTAACTGCGTGTGACGTCACTCAGGCTGTTCTTTCTAACACACAGTAGAAAGTAGCCTTGAGATGACTGCTGATCAAGGGCAGACGTTCACACTAGCATGCATTTTACTGAGCATTTCAAGGGCGTGAATGAATTACGTTCCCATAGCAAGTATGTTGCACCGAGAGACTGACTGATAAGGGAACTGAAAGTTATGCACCATAACTCATGTTCCCTGAAGGAAGGGAACGAGGTGCAACATATCTGGCCCTTTTCAATACTGAAAGCTCGGTGAAGTGCAATTTTGGAGAAAGATGGATGGGCCTCAGTCGCTTAAATACCCAGAGGTCGGGATTTCTGGCACGACGTTGACGCCCTAGCCATAAAGGCGTGATTGTATTCCTTCAGGTAATCGCGCGGGGGCACAATTCCCATAGCAAGTATGTTGCACCTCGTTCCCTTCCTTCAGGGAACATGAGTTATGGTGCATAACTTTCAGTTTTTCAATGATTGTCAATTTTAACAATACCCACGTGATTGGGACTGTATGGGATTAAAAGGAGAAAAAAAAACGTTGTCCCATGTGGGAATTGAACCCATAAGGTTCGGAACTGCAACGCAACGCTCTACTCATTGAGCTATCTGAGATCTATGTCTGCAACAGGAGGAGGTCAACCTAAAGTCTACGTTACCGAGACAAATTAAACTTAAATTAATTCATAATTTAAGTTGGTTTCAGTTTGAGATCTTCATATTAATATTGTAGTGTTAGAAAACGGCATTGATAACAAATTGATTTTAATTTAAATACTTTAATCCGTTAGTCATTATTACATTTAAAATTATAATTCGACTTCAAACAGAACCTATTGTCAAAAACAATTGTGGTGCGTGACTTTTTTAAACTCTAAATATTTTCTAAATAACGAAATATGAAGTTATTAGTGGAGAAATTCCGTCTGGATGACAGCAGACCGACTGCTCGTAAAATATACGACAGGTCCGGACCACTCGTAAATTTTGTTCGTATCTGAAAAAAATCGTAGGATACGAAAACATTGTTGAATGCCACAAATGATCCTAAATCACTCGTACGCACAGTTTAAGAACAAATCTGTGCGTACGAACGGTTCGTGCATGAGGCCCATTGGGTTTTATGGACAAATATAACTGAGCATCATCAGCATAACAATGAACTGGACTCTACCAGGCAGATAAAGATGACTGGGACCATTTTATTTAATTGTTTCTGCTC
The DNA here is from genome assembly GCA_038048925.1 of Garcialebias charrua. Taxonomy (NCBI): domain Eukaryota; kingdom Metazoa; phylum Chordata; class Actinopteri; order Cyprinodontiformes; family Rivulidae; genus Garcialebias; species Garcialebias charrua. The sequence continues at coordinate 106,668 of JBBPBX010000224.1, forward strand.
CTGTTGGCCCAAACTTCATCCCTTAAATAAAACATTTTAGTTTTTCTCTGAACCATTTTGTAACGGCTGCTGTGAATCATCTTCCTTTAATGTTCATTTTGAGTTGGACCAGAAAACCCGTCTGATCCGTCTGGACGTGTTTTGATGATGTTTGACTTTAAACAACAGAAACGATGCATTTCATCTTAACAGAAGCGTAGAGAAGTAAACCAGGTCCAGTTTGTTGTTTGAACTGTGTCTCATCTGGTTGTCAGGACCAAAGCTCTGGTTCTGGAGCTGCTGGCGGCCGTGTGTTTGGTGAGAGGAGGCCACGACATCATCCTCGCCGCCTTCGACAACGTCAAAGAGGTCCGACTGGTCGCTGTGGTAAACACGTTGGGTTGGATGTTGGTCAAATTTGTTACAAAGCTTCTTGAAATATAAATAAATAAAAACAAAGCTCGTCACACTCTTCACGCGGGGCGGTTCTGATTCACTCAGGTCTTCTACCAGAGGTCTGGGTTCTGAAGGTTCTGTTCCAGACTGATCAGACGGTGCCGCTCGTTTGGACACTGAAGGAGAAAGTTCTGACCAGAGGTTTTATTTTCCAGGTTTGTGGAGAGAGGCGTCGCTTCGAGAAGCTCATGGAGTATTTTCACCATGAAGACAACAACATGGACTTCATGGTAAACACGTGATCTTCACGTTGGTTCTGATGTTCAGGAAGGTCCGGTTGGATCCAACGGACCTCCATACACATCAGTTTGTCCCAGTTTGACATCCTCATGTGTCCTGGTGTCCGTTCTGTCCTCCAGGACATGCAGCAAACTGAACCATCTCTTCTCCTAAAGACGATCCACGTCTTTTTATGATATTTAGAACTCACAGGCAAATCACTCTCCCTCCCATCCCTTGAGAGGGTTGTCTGTTCACCTGGTCTGCATGTGAAGAGTGAAACCTTTAAACTGTTTTCTGATGATGGACCGTCCACCTAGTGCAGGAAGACACTTTGAGTCAAACAGGAAGTGGTTCAGTGAAAACAGTAGAAGAAGAAGAGACGAGTTTAAACTTTCACCTGCGGTTCTGATCTCAGGTGGCCTGCATGCAGTTCATCAACATCGTGGTCCACTCGGTGGAGAACATGAACTTCAGAGTCCACCTTCAGTACGAGTTCACCCGACACGGTCTGGACGACTACCTGGAGGCAAGTGTGACCTTTGACCCCGCGGTCCTGTAGGTCCCAGCTGAAGTTGGACTGTTTTTCAGAGGTTAAAGTTCACGGAGAGCGACCGGCTGCTGGTCCAGATCCAGGCCTACCTGGACAACGTGTTCGACGTCGGAGCTCTGCTGGAGGACGCCGAGTCCAAAAGCAACTTGCTGGAGCACCTGGAGGAGCTGCAGGAGCACAACACACAGGTGGACAACACACACACACACACACACACACACACACACACACACACACACACACACACACGTGGTTTTGGTCCCCAATTGCCAAGGTGTCCCCAAATGACTGGTGTGTAAACGTGTTGAAGACCCCAAATGGAACATAATCAAACGCGCACACACACACACACACACATACACACACACACACACACCTGCTGCCTTCTGCATGGGTTCTGTTTGGGTCCGGTGTAGAAAAGGTTGTGGAGGTCCTGGTTAGCTCAGAGCTTGATGTTCATGTCGAGGCAGAGCCAGCCTGAGGTCCACGCTCCTCCAGGAGAGAAACCCTCGAGTGTTTTTACTCGCAGCGCTCCCTGAGGCAGCAGGAGGTCGAGCAGAAATTCAACGTCGACCCGGAGCTCATCGATCAGTTTATTGACCTTTTAATTAAAATAGAATCCGTTCAGTTCAGGTGGTTTGGTGGAACAAACGATGTGAGAAGAGTCCAGCTGTGATGGGACCTTCAGCTTCACGTGTCTTTGTTGTTCCAGCTGAGCTGCAGGCTGCAGGAGGCCGAGAAGGAGGCGATGGAGAAAGTCTCCGAGCTGGAGAAGAAGCTGCTCCACACCAACAAGGAGGCGGAGCTCCTCAAGGTGCAGCATCCTTTGGCACCAGGTTCTGACTCTTCTGGTTCTGGTCTTCAGAGAATATCTGAACCTGCCTCTGTGTCGCAGGAGAGTCTTCATGAGTCCAGCTCCCGGCTCCAGAACCGAACCCCAGAACCTGCTGGGCTCGGGTCCCTGGAGGCCTTGAAGGAGCTGCAGCTCGGCGTTCAGGTTCTGGTGGAGCAGGGTCTCCTCCGGGTGGAGCGCTCCCCCTCCGGACAGCTGGAGGTCCAGGTGGTCCATCAGGAGACCCTCAGAGGTCAGACGGTGCAGTTTGACTTTCATCCTCTAGTTTTCCACAAAAATATTCATAAAGTCTGAAATGTGGGTCTGCGCTGAACGTAAACAAAGACTGGACCTGGAAACATTCGGCTGTGGAGGTAAACAAATGCAGCCGAAGGTTTAACATGACCTCTTTCCAGTCACTTCGGCTGTTTTTGTAGCTAAACGCATCAGTAGTTGTCACAAACTTTAACTCGTCGACACAAGATGGATTTTATTTCCTGTATGAAAACAGATGACTGAACGTTTCATCGTTGCAGGTGAAGGAACAGACGCTCCTCCCCCCTCCTCCTCACCACCTTCACCTGAAGCTCCGTCACAACCTCTCCCACCTCCTCCCCCTCCTCCTCCGTTAGCTCCGCCTCCTCCACAGCTTCCAGGAAGTAATGCGACCCGGCAAACGGCGGTCGAGACAGGTTGGTCTGTTTCAAAGTTTTAAACTGAACAGAAACTGAAATCTGTTTGTCTGGAAAAAAAAAACTTTATTGAGATTCGGTTGTTTCCAGAGTTTAAAATATTTAGTAAAATATTTCAGACTACTGAAGATTGTTGTGATAATTTAATTTCCACCCTAGGATGCATGAACGACCAATACCTACATTCTTCCATGAGTGGGGTCAAAAATGACCCCAATTAGAATCAATGTGTTTTTGCAATGAATTTAAATGATGTCTTTAATTATGGTCAAATGCCATAATATTTATTATATTTGGGTCAACAAAAGACTGATTTTACACTTAACATAGTGTTTTTAGGACAAAAAAGAGAACGAACATACGACCAGAACACTGTACATGTGCCCACACAAATATATTTTCTCTATTCACTGTGTGCAGTTGTCACAAACTATTTGCTTTTGGCTGTGACCATTGCACACTGGAGTACTGCATTTCCTGCACCAATTGGTGGCTTTGCGGTCTTTGTTTCTTGGACACATCTGGCACCTCTTTCTCTTCTGTTGGCCCTCTGTGCCTCTCTCCTGTTACTTGTTTGCAACTTTTGTCACTCCACATCTTCCAGTTGCTTCAGTGATGTCGGTTGGTAGGTTCAGGGTACCTTGGGTTGTGTAGAACACTCCCAAAGAGCACACACATTGGTACATTTCAGTTCTTCTCACTTCCTGCAAGAATGGTCACTCCAATGAAGGCCATGAGCTCCTCTTTGCTTAGAGTTTTCCACTCTTTTCCTCTGCTTATTGCGACTCTTCTTTCTTCCATGTATGTTCATGTCAACATCTCTTCTAATATACTATCCATCCATCCATTATCTTTTACCTGCTTCTTTCATTTTTTTGGGTCACTGGGTCGCCCGTGCCCATGTCCAGCAAACACTGTGCGAGGGGCAGTGTACACACTGGACGGGTCGCAAGTCCATCACAGGGCCACATAGAGAACCACCATTCATTCTCTCACTCACACCTAGGGACAATTTTAGAGTTACCAATCAGCCTAACATGCATGTTTTTGGTCTGTGGGAGGAAACCAGAGTACCTGGAGGAAACCCACGCATGCACGGAGAGAACATGCAAACTCCACCCAGAAAGGCCCACAGATTTGAACCAGGGACCTGCTCGCTGAGAGGCAGCAGCTCTACCAGTTGCACCACCGTGCTGCCCTTCTAATATACTATCAGTGATAAACAGCTTTCATGCATCTATTGGAGAGATGGTGCTAAACCCAGGTGCAGGCCCTGACCGACTTCTCAGTAAATTGTGGCTTGGTGTTAAAAGAGGCATACAGATTTTTAAAATAATTTATATATAATATATATATAATATATAATAGGTTACCTAACAGGTTTGCATTTGTTACAAGGAATTATGAATACAGTGAGTCTCTACACAACAAATGCAGTAATATCAGCTGGCTTACTAAACTAGTGTAATGTTAGCTAGCTTAAAGGTATTGTGACATGATTTTGTAAATTTGAATATTTGTCAGAACATATATATCTTATATCATTGAGCTCTGGTCGTTTTTGCATAATAAATTATAAATATATTAAATTTTTATTCCAAGTTATGGTAGTTTTTTTCTCTGGGATACGCCCCTAAAAATCTGCGCATTTCCGCAAAATGTCATCTTGACGTGACAACGGGAAGGCACGCTCCAACGTGCATTTAAATAATAATGGCGGAGCATGTCCTATCGCGTCTGAGATATCATTTTGAGACAGTAAATCTTCCAAAACTCTCATTAATAAACACTCCCTGAATAAAAAAATTACAGATGTTACCTGATGGCGCAGACATAATTTAAAAATGCATACATAGCAACGTGTTTGCTCCGGGCTCTCGGCTAATTTTTTTTAGAAGCTATCTTGGCTAACAAGAGTCCCTGACACCGGTCACGTCTGAGATATATCATTTTAAGACAGTAAATCATCCAAAACTCTCATTAATATCCCTCCCCGAATAGAAAGAAACGAGAGATGTTACCTGATGGCGCAGACATAATTTAAAAATACATCATTAGCAACGTGTTTGCTCCGGGCTCTCGGCTAATGTTTGTTAGCTGCTATCTCGGCTTATTACCGGTCACGTCTGAGATATATCATTTTAAGACAGTAAATCATCCAAAACTCTCATTAATATCCCTCCCCGAATAGAAAGAAACGAGAGATGTTACCTGATGGCGCAGACATAATTTAAAAATACATCATTAGCAACGTGTTTGCTCCGGGCTCTCGGCTAATGTTTGTTAGCTGCTATCTCGGCTTATTACCGGTCACGTCAGCGATATATCATTTTAAGACAGTAAATCATCCAAAACTCTCATTAATATCCCTCCCCGAATAGAAAGAAACGAGAGATGTTACCTGATGGCGCAGACATAATTTAAAAATACATACATAGCAACGTGGCCTGTATCGCGGCTATTGTGTTAGCTATCTGATTCGGCTAGCTTGTTAGCAGCGAACAAACATAATCTGCCGTGATAATTGGCTTTATACACTCAAAGTGTATAAAGTAAAACAACATGAACTCACGTAAAATAAATAGTTTATAATCTAAAACACTACACACCTCCGATTATGTTTACACAAAGACTTACTCATCTCCTGGACAGTCTTCCGATGGTCCCTGCGTTGTTTCGACATGGTAGCTCCTGTGGGACTTTCTTCTGTAGATTTTCTTTTAAAAATAGTAGGAATAGCATCCGGTTTTAAAAGTCTTCTGAATCTTACTGGTAATCCTAAAGATTCTTTTATACCAGGTGCTGAAAACAATCGGCAGTGAAATGGTCGCTGCAGACATAGGACTCCTGGAACCCACCGGTCCTTGTCTGGTCCATTCTTGACAAAGTTTGTCATCTTTTGGAAATTTGTGAAGGCTCACTTGTTCACTGCTGATATTAGAACACACAAATGCGCTACAACGTGACGGCATTTTTCAAGTTACACAAATAAAAGAGGCGATCCTTCAGGAAATGAATTGTATGGCAAGCAGTTAACACACTTAACAAACGGGCAAGGCTCTGCCTTCTGCCCGTTGTCACGTCACACTGATGTGTCACGTCACACTGATGTGTCACGTCACACTGATGACGTATTGCGGGAATGCGCGGAATTTTAGGGGCGTATCCCAGCAAGTACCAGAGAAAAAATTAGCATAATTTAGAATAAAAATTTAATATATTTATAATTTATTATGCAAAAACGACCAGAGCTCAATGATATAAGATATATATGTTCTGACAAATATTCAAATTTACAAAATCATGTCACAATACCTTTAAGTTCTAACATTATGTTGTAGTTAGCTAAGAGTGTCTACTTTGTTGACCAACATGATATTCTATCACAGTAGAGTCATGGAGTTGGTAAATGAAGATAATACATGTATGCTGCTGTGTCAAACTGACCTTGTGGTGAGACTGCATGTCTCAGATGTGTAAATGAGACAGAAAATGTATCTTGACAGTCACAGTTGGTAAGAATCAAAGGTTCCCAAAGAAAACCCTTGAGATTCTATAGGAAATGCTTGGGGTCATTTTTGACCCCACTCATGAAAAACTGGGGTAGTGACACAAAAACTGCAATTTCTGAAAATGTATAAAAACATTTAAAAAAATTCAAATGGCTTGAAGTCACAAACATGTTTTATGAGGAATACCTGGAATATGGAAAAGTAAAAACTTTTAATTTCAGAGTTTTTGAAGAATAACAACCCTCGGGGTCATTTTTGACCCCACTTATGCATCTAAGGGTTAAAATTTTTTTTTTTCTTTCTTTTTGGGGTAAACCTTGAGGAACTGCAGCCTTTTAGATCTTCTCAGGCTCGTTCTGTGGTCGGGCCAACAGGTCCACAAGGAGAAGCCAGACCTCCCAGTCCAGAGAGTCCTGGTTCTGGTTTTGTTCCAGTGGGACGAGTCTTCAAACCGCTGGTTACGTATTGTAACCCCAGATTCTATGAGTATTAGCGTAGCCCTTTAGCTCCGTCTATTGGATATCTCTCTTGCGCGCTAGCGCCTTACTGAATAACCTTTTAGTCCACGCCCACCTACCCCCCTTAGTGTCTACTTAATCCTTTGAAACCGGGGTCACTTCCTTCCAAATAGCCAATCATTCAGCCATTCAGGATCCAGTGGGGCCCACGAAGCTAAAGGGCTACGCTAATACTCATAGAATCTGGGGTTACAATACGTAACCAACATTCTATTTCATATTAGCTCTGCCCTTTAGCTCCGCCTATTGGATAAAGGGCGTAGCAGGATATGGTCTATGCCACACTGGGTCCCAACCATATGCAACATATGCTCACCCAATCA
>JBBPBX010000224.1:127306-145167 GCA_038048925.1 Garcialebias charrua
CGTGCAGCCGTCCTGAAGGTCAGCCGCACAAGACGTGAATCTGAGTGTTGTTGTTGTTTTCTTTCAGGCTGTAAACAAAAGAAACCCATTCAGACCAAGTACCGGATGCCGCTGCTGAACTGGGAGATTCTGAAACCCGATCAGGTGCCGGGAACCATCTTCAGCGAACTGAACGACGAGCTGGTCCTGCAGGTCGGGTCAAGGTTCTGATTGAACCCAGAAACTCTGAAGATCTTCAATCGATCAGCTGGTTCTGTTGCAGGAGCTGAACATGGACGTGTTTGAGGAGCAGTTCAAGACCAAAGCCCAGTCCCCCCCGGTGGACCTGGAGACCCCCAAGAGGAAGATGACCTCCAGGTCTTCCAGTAAAGCGGGTCTATTGGAGCCCAACAGGGCCAAGAACCTGGCCATCACTCTGAGGAAGGAGGGGACGTCCGTGTCGGACATCTGCAGCGCCATCGAGACGTACGTTAGAAACTTCACCTTCTCCCTGCCAACGGCCCGCCGGTTCAACTCCGACCTCTGCTCCACCCCGCAGGTACGACCTGGAGGCGCTGAGTCTGGACTTCCTGGAGCTCCTGCAGCGCTTCGTACCCACGGACCTAGAGATGAAACTGATCCAGAACTTCCAGGCCCAGGGCCGGCCTCTGGACGAGCTGAGCGACGAGGAGCGCTTCATGGTCCGCTTCGGTCAGATCCCAGGGGTCTCCCAGAGGATCCGGACCCTCACCTTCATGGGGAACTTCACTCCGAGCGTCCAGAACATCCAGCAGGTGAGTCCAGCTCCAACTCATGGAGTCCCTTTGACCTACGATTAAACCAGAATCTCTTCCAGCAACTGAACGCCGTCATCGCCGCCTCCATGTCCATCAAGTCCTCGAACAAACTGAAGAAGATCCTGGAGGTGAACACGTTTGTTGTTTGTTTGTTTGTTTGTCTGGAGGTGAACATGTTTGTTTGTTTGTTTGTTTGTTTGTCTGGAGGTGAACACGTTTGTTGTTTGTTTGTTTGTTTGTCTGGAGGTGAACACGTTTGTTTGTTGTTTGTCTAGAGGTGAACACGTTTGTTGTTTGTTTGTTTGTTTGTTTGTCTAGAGGTGAACACGTTTGTTGTTTGTTTGTTTGTCTAGAGGTGAACACGTTTGTTGTTTGTTTGTTTGTCTGGAGGTGAACACATTTGTTGTTTGTTTGTTTGTCTGGAGGTGAACATGTTTGTTGTTTGTTTGTCTGGAGGTGAACACGTTTGTTGTTTGTTTGTTCGTCTGGAGGTGAACACGTTTGTTGTTTGTTTGTTTGTCTGGAGGTGAACATGTTTGTTGTTTGTTTGTCTGGAAGTGAACACGCTTGTTGTTTGTTTGTTTGTTTGTCTGGAGGTGAACACATTTGTTGTTTGTTTGTCTGAAAGTGAACACACTTGTTGTTTGTTTGTCTGGAGGTGAACACGTTTGTTGTTTGTTTGTTGTTTGTTTGTTTGTCTGGAGGTGAACATGTTGGTTTGTTTGTTTGTCTGGAGGTGAACATGTTTGTTGTTTGTTTGTTGTTTGTTTGTTTGTTTGTCTGGAGGTGAACACGTTTGTTGTTTGTTTGTTGTTTGTTTGTTTGTCTGGAGGTGAACATGTTGTTTGTTTGTTTGTCTGGAGGTGAACATGTTTGTTGTTTGTTTGTCTGGAGGTGAACACGTTTGTTGTTTGTTTGTTTGTCTGGAGGTGAACATGTTTGTTGTTTGTTTGTCTGGAGGTGAACATGTTTGTTGTTTGTTTGTCTGGAGGTGAACACGTTTGTTGTTTGTTTGTTTGTCTGGAGGTGAACATGTTTGTTGTTTGTTTGTCTGGAGGTGAACACGTTTGTTGTTTGTTTGTTTGTCTGGAGGTGAACATGTTTGTTGTTTGTTTGTCTGGAGGTGAACATGTTTGTTGTTTGTTTGTCTGGAAGTGAACACGCTTGTTGTTTGTTTGTTTGTTTGTCTGGAGGTGAACACATTTGTTGTTTGTTTGTCTGAAAGTGAACACGCTTGTTGTTTGTTTGTCTGGAGGTGAACACGTTTGTTGTTTGTTTGTTTGTCTGGAGGTGAACACGCTTGTTGTTTGTTTGTCTGGAGGTGAACACATTTGTTGTTTGTTTGTCTGAAAGTGAACATGTTTGTTGTTTGTTTGTCTGGAAGTGAACACGCTTGTTGTTTGTTTGTCTGGAGGTGAACACGCTTGTTGTTTGTTTGTTTGTTTGTCTGGAGGTGAACACGTTTGTTGTTTGTTTGTCTGGAGGTGAACATGTTTGTTGTTTGTTTGTCTGGAAGTGAACACGCTTGTTGTTTGTTTGTTTGTTGTTTGTTTGTCTGGAGGTGAACACGTTTGTTGGTTATTTGTTTGTAGCCCCTGACTGAACAAACATTTAGATTTTTATCTTTCCCTCTCAGTCGCTTTGAAATTAGACTTGAAAACTCTTCAAACAGACGCGGGTCATCGTCCTCTGACAGCAGGCGGGCGATCATGTAACATCTGTCAGCAAAATATCATGAAGCACTGGAGGAATATGAATAAAACTAAACGTGCACTCTCAGATCCAATTCAAGATGGCTGCCACAGCTAACCAACCTTAGCCAACTCAAAGGTTCTGACTCGGTCCGGTTTGCAGACACCTGGTGTGGTAGTAGCTGAGAGTCATCCCTCACACACACTCCGAGTGCTAACGGAATAACCTCATTTCAGCTGCACAGTTCACTAAAGGTTTTTAATCCAGTAATGTTAATCCAAGTGTTAAGTGATTTAATCTCAGTTTATGTGGCCACAATAAATCTGGTGGTGCTCAGATGTCCCAGTTTTTCACCAGCCTTGAACGCAGCATTTGTGAATCTGGAGAAAATCTCAGAAGTGACACTGACAGACACGTTGATCCGGCCGAGCAGGTGATTTGTGCAGTGTACATTTGTAAAACGACGACTTTCACACGACCTGAAAGAGCTCAGTCTGTTGAGGATGACTCTCAGCTACCACCACACCAAACTTTAGCTCTAGAGCTGGAACCTGGACTGAGTTTTAGCTCTTTTTGTTTTCTACAGTCAGTTAGTTGCAACGGCCATTTTGAACTCGTTTGACCCGTTGACAACAGTGGGAATATTTTGCTAACAGAACTCCAGGATCACAGAGGCGGTCGTGATGAAAATGTTTCATAGCTAGTTTTGTTTTCAACACTTTTTGTGTGTCGATCTTTAAAAGTTAAAACGTTATTTCAAATACACATATCTGAACTCTTATTTTGAAGGAGATGTTTGTTTGTGACCTCAGATTATTTTGGCGTTTGGAAACTACATGAACAGCAGCAAGCGCGGCCCGGCGTACGGCTTCCGCCTGCAGAGTTTGGATCTGGTGAGGAACCGGCTCGTACAGTTGATCTCTGTGTGTTTGGGTCCATGAGTTCTTCCTGTTCTGACCCGTCTCGCAGCTGCTGGACACCAAGTCCACGGACCGCAGGCAGACGCTGCTGCACTTCATCGTGAGCGCCATCCAGGACAGATACCCGGAGCTGCACAGCTTCCACACCGAGCTCAACTTCCTGGACAAGGCTGCGCTCGGTAAGCCCTGTGACGTCACACGGGTCAGAACCGTCAACAGAATGAGCCTCTCAGGAGGACCACATGTGGCTCCAGAGCCGCAGGTTGGAGACCCGCTCGTCAGATTTAAGGCAGCAGGAGAGAAAAACGAACGATGCATTCACTGTCTAGAACAGAGTCAGTAAATATCAGTTGTTTGTTAAAACTAGGGATGCACCGATCCACATTTCTTACTTCCAATCCGATACCGATACTTAAATCTGGGTATCGACCGATACCGATACTTTTCCGATCCGATACCGTTCAGGTATACGAGGCTGTAATAATGAATTTCTTGAATGGAGAGCACGTGTATTACACCATACTCTGTGACTTCTGTCTTAACATTGTGTGAGTTAAACCCAAAGAAGACACTCTGAGCCTCACAACAAGCATTACCCAAACTTTAATAGCACACAAGAGGCAGGTCTATATCACAGACGTCCTTCTGACTCATGGTGCAGCCTGGAACACTAAAATACCGCTAAGCATTATGGGAAATCAACACAGTCCGCTCCCCGTTTTTTAGTTTCGTTTTTGATTGTGGCACTATGAGTTGTAATTCTTTTTAGATTTAAACTACACATTGAATTTACATTTATAAATTCAATGTATAGTTTAAATCTGTATCCATTAATCAAAACCAACAAGAATTACAACTCATAGTGCCACAATCAAAAACGAAATTAAAAAATGGGGAGTGGACTGTGTTGATTTCCCATAATACTTAGCGGTATTTTAGTGTTCCGGGCGGCACCATCAGTGAGATGGACGTCTGTGATATAGACCTGCCTCCTGTGTGCTATTAGAGTTTGGGTATTACCTTTAGTGAGACTCACAGTGTCTCCTTTGGCTTTAACTCACACAATGTTAAGACAGAAGTCACAGAGTATAGTGTAATACATGTGCATTATGGATCGTTAAATCCGATATGTAAATTATGCTGGTATCGGACGCCGATACTGATACTGGATCGGCCCCCTCCCTAGTTAAAATGGGTACAAATGTTTCCAGTCCTTTAAAAACTGAAAGTGTTCAGAACCTTCATGATGAGGCGGTCCAGTTTGGTTCTGCAGGATGAAACTAAAGCTTGGCCCGTCTGTAGTCTGGTTGGACAGCGTGCTGCTGGACCTGAAGGACCTGGAGGGCGGGATGGAGGTGATGAAGACTCAGGTCTCTGCAGAGGAAGATCCTGCTGTCCTGCAGGACTTCCTGCGCAGGAACTCTCAGCTGCTCGACACTCTGATCGCCGACGGCAGAACCGCTCAGGTCCGCTCCCATAGAACTCATCGAGTCCACGCCAAGCGGCCCGGTTCTGGTTCTGAAGTGTTTTTGTTCCGCAGGAGGTCTACGAGTCGACGGTGAAATACTTTGGAGAGGATCCTAAAAGCAGTCCGCCCACCGTGTTCTTCCCGGTTTTCGTCAGGTTCATCCGGGCGTTTAAGGTCAGAGGTCAAAGGTCACCCGGGTTCAAAGTTCTGCTCATGAATTGGGTTTTTCTTTGTTCCGACAGCAGGCTGGGCAGGAGAACAAACACGTCCTGGTCTCTGAGGCGCCATCGACTCCGACCCAACCTGCACCCACAGGAAACCAGGCGGTGAGCGTCTGTTAGCAAAATATCTCAAACCATTTATTTAAACACAAAAGGTCCAAATGAAGCTGAAGGTTCTTCTGCTTCAGGGCCCGCTGAAGTCCAGACCGCCTCACATGGACCTGATCGCAGAGCTGAAGAGGAGACAGGTGTCCTCTCAGGTGAGGGAGGAGAAGGACGGCGCCATCGAGGACATCATCACAGGTGAGAGGAAGACGTTCACATGGTAAATGGAGCTTATTTATATAGCGCTTTCCAGCCCCCTGTGAGGAGCCCCAAAGCGCTTTACAATACCAGCCATCCACCCATTCATTCAGACATTCATACACCGGTAGTGGTAGCCTGCCTTGCAAGGCGCCATCCAGACCTACCGGGAGCAACTCGGGGTTAAGTGTCTTGCCCAGGGACACAACGACACATGGTGGGCGGACGCGGGATTCGAACCTCCAACCTTCCGGTCGGGGGTCGACTGCCATTACCACTGTGCCACGGTCACATCAAGAACACGTTCATGAGACTCCTCGACCCGGCAGCGTTACAGAGAAGCGTGCAGAAGTCTTCATCGCTCTGACCTGCAGAAGTCTTCATCGCTCTGACCTGCAGAAGTCTTCATCACTCTGACCTGCAGAAGTCTTCATCGCTCTGACCTGCAGAAGTCTTCATCACTCTGACCTGCAGAAGTCTTCATCACTCTGACCTGCAGAAGTCTTCATCACTCTGACCTGCAGAAGTCTTCATCGCTCTGACCTGCAGAAGTCTTCATCACTCTGACCTGCAGAAGTCTTCATCGCTCTGACCTGCAGAAGTCTTCATCACTCTGACCTGCAGAAGTCTTCATCGCTCTGACCTGCAGAAGTCTTCATCGCTCTGACCTGCAGAAGTCTTCATCGCTCTGACCTGCAGAAGTCTTCATCGCTCTGACCTGCAGAAGTCTTCATCGCTCTGACCTGCAGAAGTCTTCATCGCTCTGACCTGCAGAAGTCTTCATCGCTCTGACCTGCAGAAGTCTTCATCACTCTGACCTGCAGAAGTCTTCATCACTCTGACCTGCAGAAGTCTTCATCACTCTGACCTGCAGAAGTCTTCATCACTCTGACCTGCAGAAGTCTTCATCGCTCTGACCTGCAGAAGTCTTCATCGCTCTGACCTGCAGAAGTCTTCATCGCTCTGACCTGCAGAAGTCTTCATCGCTCTGACCTGCAGAAGTCTTCATCGCTCTGACCTGCAGAAGTCTTCATCACTCTGACCTGCAGAAGTCTTCATCACTCTGACCTGCAGAAGTCTTCATCACTCTGACCTGCAGAAGTCTTCATCACTCTGACCTGCAGAAGTCTTCATCGCTCTGACCTGCAGAAGTCTTCATCACTCTGACCTGCAGAAGTCTTCATCACTCTGACCTGCAGAAGTCTTCATCGCTCTGACCTGCAGAAGTCTTCATCACTCTGACCTGCAGAAGTCTTCATCACTCTGACCTGCAGAAGTCTTCATCACTCTGACCTGCAGAAGTCTTCATCGCTCTGACCTGCAGAAGTCTTCATCGCTCTGACCTGCAGAAGTCTTCATCGCTCTGACCTGCAGAAGTCTTCATCACTCTGACCTGCAGAAGTCTTCATCGCTCTGACCTGCAGAAGTCTTCATCACTCTGACCTGCAGAAGTCTTCATCGCTCTGACCTGCAGAAGTCTTCATCACTCTGACCTGCAGAAGTCTTCATCGCTCTGACCTGCAGAAGTCTTCATCACTCTGACCTGCAGAAGTCTTCATCACTCTGACCCGGCTGGACGCAGCCTCAGCTAGTTAGCCGTTAGCTCGGATGAAAACGTCGCCCTTTCTTTCTACAGCTGACGTCACCGTTCAGCCTCATGGACGACAGGTTTGATGGTTGGTCATGTTTCTGGGCTTCAGTTTCCCTCAGACTGGAACATCTGGAGCTCCAGGCTTTAAAACCGCAGCAATGTGAACTCACGCACTCCCTACCCTCCTTCCTGAGGGTTCAGAGATGTTTAAAGGGATCTTTGACTACTTGCACAAGTTACGGGAGTTTCAGAGACATTGAGGCATTTATTTTCTAAACACAACGTCCCAGTGGTTTTTAAATCCAAAAATACATCAAAGACTGGTTCATCCTAAAGATCCAGTCCCCCGACACAAACAGAGTAATATTGTGTATGTTGTTCAGTGTCAGGAGGGTGATCAGTCTTATATCAGGGAAACTAAACAGCCACTGGCCAAAAGGATGGCCCAGCACAGAAGATCAACATCATCAGGCCAGGACTCTGTGAATAGCAAACAACCATCAGGGTGCTAACGATCCATCGTTAGGCTGATGGTCCTCCTTGATCATATCAGAGTCAGAGTCAGAGTGAATTTATGAGCATATATGAGAATATATGAGCTGGTTTCAGCTGTCATCAGCCAACTGGTTGATCCACTGTGAGAGGTGCTATTTATAAGACTGAGCTGAATACAGCAGCTCAGACTGAAGAAGTGCTTTGGATACAAAATGAAACGTTTCAACAAGAAGAACCCGTCCAGAGGACCTGACTCCATCTGGTTAGATTATTCCATTTATCGCACCCAGATTAGCAAATACAATTTGTAACAATACATGAAACTGACACGTTAACATGGTGAGTTTTGAAACTGGGTAATACCTTAACTGTGATCTTGATCAAACAAACAATGTAAATATTGACTCCAGGACCTAAAGCAGCAGAAGCACCCACACTAACAGGCTGTTAGCATCAAACAGGAAGCAGGTGTTGTACCTGAAAGTGTCCACTGTGCGCTCCTGTGGTGCCTGAACACATTCTGGTACCAGTAATTAACTCCGTTTATAAAACATTTTTACCTTTTCCACACCTACTCTGTTAAATTAATCTTGTTCTGTGCGCCCCTAAAGTAGGTCCGGGATGAAACAAGGCTTTGCAATGGTAGTTCTGCCTGTGGTAAACAATAAAATAAAAACATTCAGCGACGGCCCAGTCGAGAAGTTCTGCTGAGAAACTGTTGCAACATGTCGACAGGTTGGAGGTTCTGCTGCTTTGAATGAAGAACAGAAACGTGTAGAATAATGTCAGAGTCAAAAACAATCTGTTTTCTTAATCCCTCATCTGAATTAGTTAATCTGCAGCCTCACAGCAAACACACAACAGACTTTCATTCCTGATTTAAACGTCAGTGTTTTACCTGCGTCACATGTCTGGTCTCTCCTCAGATTTACGGAACCAGCCGTACAGACGGACGGACGGCGTTCGGCTCAGCTCCAGGTGGAAACGGGGTCAGCAGCTGCAGGTTTCCTCCGACATCTCGCTCTGAGCCGCCGTCGCAGCTTCCTGTCCACCCAAATATTTATTCTCTCCAAGATGAGCTCAATAAAACGTTTTGTACCGAGGCTCGTGTTTATTTTCTTCAAGTTGGTTCGACTGAAACGTTTCATCTGGTTTTCCTCCCTCGTTTGATGACATCACAGCCTAGGGCAAATCAATCAAAAGGGGCGGAGCTATTGTTTAACCCGCCAATTAAAGGACCAAATGTTTTCATATTTAAAGCTTTTTACAAAAAGTGTCTGCAGTTTGTTCTGGATTCGTTAAACTCCACCCAGAATTTAAAGTTGCCACGGTGATGTGCCGACCCAGTCCAACTCATTCAGAACCAGAACAGATCGAGTCTTTTACAAAACCTGAACCTGATTTTTAGTTTTACAAGTTTCTGTCCCGAGCTTCAGATTAAATTTAATTCATGGACAACATGAATCAGTGGATTTACCTTCAGGTTCTGCTGTGGGTTCTCGTGGGTCTGACGCTTCAGATTCTGACCACAGAACCAGAACCTGAGAGAGAAAAATAAAACCATCCATCTTACCCGGTTCTGCTTTTCTGGGATGAGCGGGTCAGTGGTGCCCAACACTGTGAGACACCTGGACAGGTCTCCAGTCCATCACAGGGACAGTTTGTTACAATCTAACATGCATGTTTTTAGTCTGTGGGAGAGAACATACAAACTCCACCCAGAAAGGCCCCAGGACAGGGATTTGAACCAGCGGCCTTCTTGCTGAGAGGCAACAGTTCTACTAACTGAGCCACCGTTCTGCCCGGCCCGAAAATAAAAAGACAAAATATAAAACTTGAATCCTGCAGGAACCAGCTGTTCAGACAGAACCAGCTGTTCAGACGGAACCAGCTGTTCAGACGGAACCAGCTGTTCAGACGGAACCAGCTGTTCAGACGGAACCAGCTGTTCAGACGGAACCAGCTGTTCAGACGGAACCAGCTGTTCAGACGGAACCAGCTGTTCAGACGGAACCAGCTGTTCAGACGGAACCAGCTGTTCAGACGGAACCAGCTGTTCAGACGGAACCAGCTGTTCAGACGGAACCAGCTGTTCAGACGGAACCAGCTGTTCAGACGGAACCAGCTGTTCAGACGGAACCAGCTGTTCAGACGGAACCAGCTGTTCAGACGGAACCAGCTGTTCAGACGGAACCAGCTGTTCAGACGGAACCAGCTGTTCAGACGGAACCAGCTGTTCAGACGGAACCAGCTGTTCAGACGGAACCAGCTGTTCAGACGGAACCAGCTGTTCAGACGGAACCAGCTGTTCAGACGGAACCAGCTGTTCAGATGCCCAGAATAATTCAAAAAAGGGATTTGAAACATTTCTGTGAACAGTCATTCCTTTGGGATCTATCCCACTTTGATTGGCAACGTATTCTACTAATCAACGACGTGAACACCGCTTGGAACTATTTTCATAATAGTTTCATTTACTTTGTAAACAAACACGCTCTTTTCCGGCAGTTCAGGATAAAGGGCCGTGACAGCCCCTGGTTTACTCATGAACTAGCTGATCTCCTGCACAGGAGAGATCATCTTTTGGCCGCAGCAAGAAAATCAGACTCAGACTCTGATTGGTTGAAATTTCGGCAGCTAAGGAATAAATGCACAACTGCCATCAAAGCCGCAAAACGTAATTACTTCTTATCTCAGACCTCCAAAAATCTAAACGACCCAAAAAAATTCTGGAAAACCATCAAATCTCTCTCAGGCACCCCCCAATCATCTGACCTCCCATCACAACTTCTTGTTGACTCTGTTCCTGTGTCAAATAAGCACGAGATCCTGAACTGTTTCAACAAACATTTTGTTGCTTCTAGTTCATTATTTGACACAGTTACAAATGGAAAAACGGCCACTTCATCTAATAATCAAACTTCTACAAATCAAATCCCTCCTACAAGTAAATCCTCAGTTAATCACACCTTCTCTTTTTCTCCGTTCTCAGTCAGTGAGGTAAATAAACTGTTAAATGATCTTGATCCTAAAAAATCTGCAGGTCCAGATGAACTTCCACCTTATTTCTTAAGGCTGGCTGCTCATATCATCACAGTCCCCGTGACCCACATCTTTAATCTGTCCATAAGCCAAAACACCATCCCGGATGCTTGGAAAACAGCCTTCGTTCTTCCTCTGCTGAAGGGAGGTGACCCTACCTCACTGAACAACTATCGACCAATCTCTAAACTTTGCATTTTATCCAAGATCCTAGAAAAACTGATAAACTCTCAGATCAAAAATTATCTGGACTCATTTAACATTTTACCTCTTCATCAATCTGGTTTCAGGAAAAAACACAGCACAACAACTGCTTCTCTGAAGGTTCTTAATGACGTTGTTGAAGCATTGGATGCTAAGAACTATTGTGCTGCACTTTTCTTAGACTTGTCTAAAGCTTTTGACACTGTGGATCATAACATCCTGTGTCATAAGCTCTCAGAAATCGGTTTCTCTGATCACACAATCGGTTGGTTTTCTAACTATTTTTCCAATCGGAGGCAATGTGTTCAACATAACGGTACTTCTTCCAGCTATTTAACAGTTAAAAATGGTGTACCACAAGGCTCAGTTTTAGGACCAACCCTCTTTACAATCTACATAGCTAATGTAGGTCACTGCATCCCTGATGCATCCTTACATTTCTATGCTGATGATACAGTTGTTTATTGCCGAGCTAAAACAGTAGCTAAGGCTTTCCAGTTACTGCAATCCGCTTTTGACATCATCCAGTCAGATTTGTTCCGTCTCAAACTTGTCCTAAATGCTGATAAAACAAAAGGGATGTTTTTTTCAAGTAGGAAGTCGGTCCCAGCAGATCTTCCTCTGATTTTATCATCAAATGGTGTCCCTATTGAGTTTGTTGACTCATATAAATATTTGGGTATCCTGGTCGATTCACATCTCTCTTTTAAACTCCACGTGGAAAACCTAGTGAAGAAACTGAAAGTTAAACTGGGTTTCTTTTTCAGAAACAGATCATGTCTAACACTGAATGTTAGGAAACGCCTTGTATCTGTGACTTTCCTTCCCTCCATTGATTACGGTGACATTCTCTACATGAATGCTCCTACAAGCACCCTGCGGATGTTGGATGTTGTCTATCATGGTGCACTAAGATTCATAACTGGCTGTGATTATCGTACCCACCACTGCACCCTGTATTCACTGGTTAACTGGACATCATTAACCTCACGCAGACTCTTCCACTGGTACATTTTCATCTTTAAATCACTTCTTGGTCTGCTGCCCTCATACATCTCCTCCTACATGTCTTTGCGTGAGTGCAGCTACAGTGTGCGCTCTCAGGACATGATTACCTGCAGTGTTCCGTCAGTGAGGACTGAACTTGGAAAAAGGGCCTTCTCCTACTCCGCTCCTGCTTCATGGAATATCTTACAAAAAGATCTGAAGCTCTCGGCCCTGACCTCTCTAAATGATTTTCAGAATCTGTTGGAATCCTGGCAAAAACCAATGCTGATTTGTTCTTGTTTTTGTACATCTACCTTATAATGTTGCTAGTTTTTGCTACTTTTACTTTTGTCTATTGTTTAATGTACTTGTACCATTGCTGTTCATCATTCTTTAGTTTGTAGCAGGTCGCTTTCGTAAATGAGCCCTCGAAGCTCAATAAGATTTACCTGACTAAATAAAGGTTGAATGAATGAAAAAAATCTGGGTATCGACCGATACCGATACTTTTCCGATCCGATACTGTTCAGGTACAGTATAGGGGGCTGTAATAATGAATTTCTTGAACAGAGAGCACGTGTATTACACTATACAGGTGTCTCCGACTTACGAGCGCTCTGACCTACGAGCGCCCGGACTTACGAGCTGGCGAAAGAGAAGTAAATTTGTAAAAAATACAGCACTTTTTTGTGTTTTTAGATGAAAGTGTGTTAGCTAACCGTTTGGAAACACGTTTCCGACCATGTTTATGAACTAATATGAACGTTTTTGATGAAAAACGAGTGTTCGTAGTAGCGCTAGCATAAATGTTCCAACTTACGAGCGAAAAATCCGGACTTACGAGAACACGTGCTTCGTGTTCCAACTTACGAATTTTCGTGTTACGAGCAACTCGCAGGAACGGAACTCGCTCGTAAGTCGGGGATTACCTGTACTCTGTGACTTCTGTCTTAACATTGTGTGAGTTAAACACAAAGAAGACACTCGGAGCCTCACAACAAGTACCTGTATTACCCAAACTTTAATAGCACACAAGAGGCAGGTCTATATCACAGACGTCCTTCCAACTCATGGTGCAGCCCAGAACACTAAAATACTGCTAAGCATTATGGGAAATCAACACAGTCCACTCCCTGTTTTTTAGTTTCGTTTTTGATTGCGACACTATGAGTTGTAATTCTTTTTAGATTTAAACTACACATTGAATTTACATTTATAAATTCAATGTATAGTTTAAATCTGTATCCATTAATCAAAACCAACAAGAATTACAACTCATAGTGCCACAATCAAAAACGAAATTAAAAAATGGGGAGTGGACTGTGTTGATTTCCCATAATACTTAGCGGTATTTTAGTGTTCCGGGCGGCACCATCAGTGAGATGGACGTCTGTGATATAGACCTGCCTCCTGTGTGCTATTAGAGTTTGGGTATTACCTTTAGTGAGACTCACAGTGTCTCCTTTGGCTTCAACTCACACAATGTTAAGACAGAAGTCACAGAGTATAGTGTAATACATGTGCATTATGGATCAGAAAATCCGATAAGTAAATTATGCTGGTATCGGACGCCGATACTGATACTGGATCGGCCCCCTCCCTAGTTAAAATGGGTACAAATGTTTCCAGTCCTTTAAAAACTGAAAGTGTTCAGAACCTTCATGATGAGGCGGTCCAGTTTGGTTCTGCAGGATGAAACTAAAGCTTGGCCCGTCTGTAGTCTGGTTGGACAGCGTGCTGCTGGACCTGAAGGACCTGGAGGGCGGGATGGAGGTGATGAAGACTCAGGTCTCTGCAGAGGAAGATCCTGCCGTCCTGCAGGACTTCCTGCGCAGGAACTCTCAGCTGCTCGACTCGCTGATCGCCGACGGCAGAACCGCTCAGGTCCGCTCCCATAGAACTCATCGAGTCCACGCCAAGCGGCCCGGTTCTGGTTCTGAAGTGGGTTTTTGTTCCGCAGGAGGTCTACGAGTCGACGGTGAAATACTTTGGAGAGGATCCTAAAAGCAGTCCGCCCACCGTGTTCTTCCCGGTTTTCGTCAGGTTCATCCGGGCGTTTAAGGTCAGAGGTCAAAGGTCACCCGGGTTCAAAGTTCTGCTCATGAATTGGGTTTTTCTTTGTTCCGACAGCAGGCTGGGCAGGAGAACAAACACGTCCTGGTCTCTGAGGCGCCATCGACTCCGACCCAACCTGCACCCACAGGAAACCAGGCGGTGAGCGTCTGTTAGCAAAATATCTCAAACCATTTATTTAAACACAAAAGGTCCAAATGAAGCTGAAGGTTCTTCTGCTTCAGGGCCCGCTGAAGTCCAGACCGCCTCACATGGACCTGATCGCCGAGCTGAAGAGACGACAGGTGTCCTCGCAGGTGAGGGAGGAGAAGGACGGCGCCATCGAGGACATCATCACAGGTGAGAGGAAGACGTTCACATCAAGACCGCGTTCATGAAACTCCTCGACCCGGCAGAGAAACAGAAGTCTTCATCGCTCTGACCTGCAGAAGTCTTCATCGCTCTGACCTGCAGAAGTCTTCATCACTCTGACCTGCAGAAGTCTTCATCACTCTGACCTGCAGAAGTCTTCATCACTCTGACCTGCAGAAGTCTTCATCACTCTGACCTGCAGAAGTCTTCATCGCTCTGACCTGCAGAAGTCTTCATCACTCTGACCTGCAGAAGTCTTCATCACTCTGACCTGCAGAAGTCTTCATCACTCTGACCTGCAGAAGTCTTCATCGCTCTGACCTGCAGAAGTCTTCATCGCTCTGACCTGCAGAAGTCTTCATCACTCTGACCTGCAGAAGTCTTCATCACTCTGACCTGCAGAAGTCTTCATCACTCTGACCTGCAGAAGTCTTCATCACTCTGACCTGCAGAAGTCTTCATCACTCTGACCTGCAGAAGTCTTCATCACTCTGACCTGCAGAAGTCTTCATCACTCTGACCTGCAGAAGTCTTCATCACTCTGACCTGCAGAAGTCTTCATCACTCTGACCTGCAGAAGTCTTCATCACTCTGACCTGCAGAAGTCTTCATCACTCTGACCTGCAGAAGTCTTCATCACTCTGACCTGCAGAAGTCTTCATCACTCTGACCTGCAGAAGTCTTCATCACTCTGACCTGCAGAAG
Organism: Garcialebias charrua; assembly: GCA_038048925.1. Lineage (NCBI taxonomy): Eukaryota > Metazoa > Chordata > Actinopteri > Cyprinodontiformes > Rivulidae > Garcialebias > Garcialebias charrua. Next base: position 142,135 of record JBBPBX010000224.1, read on the forward strand.
TCTTCATCGCTCTGACCTGCAGAAGTCTTCATCACTCTGACCTGCAGAAGTCTTCATCACTCTGACCTGCAGAAGTCTTCATCACTCTGACCTGCAGAAGTCTTCATCGCTCTGACCTGCAGAAGTCTTCATCGCTCTGACCTGCAGAAGTCTTCATCACTCTGACCTGCAGAAGTCTTCATCACTCTGACCTGCAGAAGTCTTCATCACTCTGACCTGCAGAAGTCTTCATCACTCTGACCTGCAGAAGTCTTCATCGCTCTGACCTGCAGAAGTCTTCATCACTCTGACCTGCAGAAGTCTTCATCACTCTGACCTGCAGAAGTCTTCATCACTCTGACCTGCAGAAGTCTTCATCACTCTGACCTGCAGAAGTCTTCATCACTCTGACCTGCAGAAGTCTTCATCACTCTGACCTGCAGAAGTCTTCATCACTCTGACCTGCAGAAGTCTTCATCGCTCTGACCTGCAGAAGTCTTCATCACTCTGACCTGCAGAAGTCTTCATCGCTCTGACCTGCAGAAGTCTTCATCACTCTGACCTGCAGAAGTCTTCATCACTCTGACCTGCAGAAGTCTTCATCGCTCTGACCTGCAGAAGTCTTCATCACTCTGACCTGCAGAAGTCTTCATCACTCTGACCTGCAGAAGTCTTCATCACTCTGACCTGCAGAAGTCTTCATCGCTCTGACCTGCAGAAGTCTTCATCACTCTGACCTGCAGAAGTCTTCATCGCTCTGACCTGCAGAAGTCTTCATCACTCTGACCTGCAGAAGTCTTCATCGCTCTGACCCGGCTGGACGCAGCCTCGGCTAGTTAGCCGTTAGCTCGGATGAAAACGTCGCCCTTTCTTTCTACAGCTGACGTCACCGTTCAGCCTCATGGACGACAGGTTTGATGGTTGGTCATGTTTCTGGGCTTCAGTTTCCCTCAGACTGGAACATCTGGAGCTCCAGGCTTTAAAACCGCAGCAATGTGAACTCACGCACTCCCTACCCTCCTTCCTGAGGGTTCAGAGATGTTTAAAGGGATCTTTGACTACTTGCACAAGTTACGGGAGTTTCAGAGACATTGAGGCATTTATTTTCTAAACACAACGTCCCAGTGGTTTTTAAATCCAAAAATACATCAAAGACTGGTTCATCCTAAAGATCCAGTCCCCCGACACAAACAGAGTAATATTGTGTATGTTGTTCAGTGTCAGGAGGGTGATCAGTCTTATATCAGGGAAACTAAACAGCCACTGGCCAAAAGGATGGCCCAGCACAGAAGATCAACATCATCAGGCCAGGACTCTGTGAATAGCAAACAACCATCAGGGTGCTAACGATCCATCGTTAGGCTGATGGTCCTCCTTGATCATATCAGAGTCAGAGTCAGAGTGAATTTATGAGCATATATGAGAATATATGTGCTGGTTTCAGCTGTCATCAGCCAACTGGTTGATCCACTGTGAGAGGTGCTATTTATAAGACTGAGCTGAATACAGCAGCTCAGACTGAAGAAGTGCTTTGGATACAAAATGAAACGTTTCAACAAGAAGAACCCGTCCAGAGGACCTGACTCCATCTGGTTAGATTATTCCATTTATCGCACCCAGATTAGCAAATACAATTTGTAACAATACATGAAACTGACACGTTAACATGGTGAGTTTTGAAACTGGGTAATACCTTAACTGGGATCTTGATCAAACAAACAATGTAAATATTGACTCCAGGACCTAAAGCAGCAGAAGCACCCACACTAACAGGCTGTTAGCATCAAACAGGAAGCAGGTGTTGTACCTGAAAGTGTCCACTGTGCGCTCCTGTGGTGCCTGAACACATTCTGGTACCAGTAATTAACTCCGTTTATAAAACATTTTTACCTTTTCCACACCTACTCTGTTAAATTAATCTTGTTCTGTGCGCCCCTAAAGTAGGTCCGGGATGAAACAAGGCTTTGCAATGGTAGTTCTGCCTGTGGTAAACAATAAAATAAAAACATTCAGCGACGGCCCAGTCGAGAAGTTCTGCTGAGAAACTGTTGCAACATGTCGACAGGTTGGAGGTTCTGCTGCTTTGAATGAAGAACAGAAACGTGTAGAATAATGTCAGAGTCAAAAACAATCTGTTTTCTTAATCCCTCATCTGAATTAGTTAATCTGCAGCCTCACAGCAAACACACAACAGACTTTCATTCCTGATTTAAACGTCAGTGTTTTACCTGCGTCACATGTCTGGTCTCTCCTCAGATTTACGGAACCAGCCGTACAGACGGACGGACGGCGTTCGGCTCAGCTCCAGGTGGAAACGGGGTCAGCAGCTGCAGGTTTCCTCCGACATCTCGCTCTGAGCCGCCGTCGCAGCTTCCTGTCCACCCAAATATTTATTCTCTCCAAGATGAGCTCAATAAAACGTTTTGTACCGAGGCTCGTGTTTATTTTCTTCAAGTTGGTTCGACTGAAACGTTTCATCTGGTTTTCCTCCCTCTTTTGATGACATCACAGCCTAGGGCAAATCAATCAAAAGGGGCGGAGCTATTGTTTAACCCGCCAATTAAAGGACCAAATGTTTTCATATTTAAAGCTTTTTACAAAAAGTGTCTGCAGTTTGTTCTGGATTCGTTAAACTCCACCCAGAATTTAAAGTTGCCACGGTGATGTGCCGACCCAGTCCAACTCATTCAGAACCAGAACAGATCGAGTCTTTTACAAAACCTGAACCTGATTTTTAGTTTTACAAGTTTCTGTCCCGAGCTTCAGATTAAATTTAATTCATGGACAACATGAATCAGTGGATTTACCTTCAGGTTCTGCTGTGGGTTCTCGTGGGTCTGACGCTTCAGATTCTGACCACAGAACCAGAACCTGAGAGAGAAAAATAAAACCATCCATCTTACCCGGTTCTGCTTTTCTGGGATGAGCGGGTCAGTGGTGCCCAACACTGTGAGACACCTGGACAGGTCTCCAGTCCATCACAGGGACAGTTTGTTACAATCTAACATGCATGTTTTTAGTCTGTGGGAGAGAACATACAAACTCCACCCAGAA
>JBBPBX010000225.1:10523-40099 GCA_038048925.1 Garcialebias charrua
TGTTTTAATAGTGTGTTCAGTTTAATTCTCAGTGTTTGTGTTGTAAACTTTGTGGTGCTGAATAAATAAATAAATAAAAAATAAACCTGGTGTCTTCATTTTCACAGCACGTTACGCACTGTTTAAAAAATGTAACGAGTCCAGATAGATACTGTAGTTCAGATAAATTTAAACATCTCCCACGCCAACATAAATACTGTTTATTATTGTTAAACTGTTATATTTTGCAGCGTGACACGTGAAATGTCAGCCTGCCCTAGACTGTCCGCGCATGCGGGCTGCGCGCATGTGGTTGACACAAAAGCTCCACGGGAGATGTTTACATTATCAGCGGGGGGTCAGCGAAAAACTTCCACCTTGAGAGCAGGATCAGGAAAGTATCGGAGTCAAAGAGGGGGGCCAGCAGCGTCGTGTAGGCGATAAGCAAAGTTGCAAAGAGAAAGTAGCGGTTACACTCAAAATACTCGCCGTGTAAACTGGCCCTAAGATTTATGCACATATGAAAAGAAAGAATATTCTCTGCTATCAGGGTGAAAAGAACGCCATGCATCGCAAAGTCCATAATCACTCATGTATTGTTTAATTATATTTATGGATTGCCAGCCTCGCTGAGCTCCTACTGTATTTAGCCTGTCCATTTTATAATCTAAACCCAAGTTAAGGTCACCTCCCATTACCATTGCGCAATCCATGTGATTTGATAGAATAGAAAAGAGATCATGAAAAAAAAACGTCGGCGTCCACATTTGGCCCATATACACTAACAATACAATATTTTTGACAATATGGATAATTTTAACATTATATATCTACCGTGAGGATCTATTATTGTGTCTAATATTGTGAAGTTAACATTTTTATGTATTAGTATTGCTACCCCCCTCTGTCTCGAATTATAGCAGGCTGGAAATACATTAGGAAACTTAGCAGATTTTAGCTCAGCCACAGTTGATGGTAATCTATGAATTTCTTGGAGTAACACAACATCTGCCTTTAATCTTTTAATCTTGTCAAAGATTCTATATTTTTTATGTTGGCTACCGGTTCCAATAATATTCCATGTGACAAACCTTAAAGTGCTCATACTAGTGATTGTGAGAATATAGATAAACCCATCATCACAAAAAAATAAAATAGGATTAAAAAAAAACACAGGTACAAACATAATCCTTGAGGGTTGACTATTTATCATTAAGAAATAATCTAAGTGTAGTTCTACAATAGACAACATGGTTGTGTTTCTTTATGAGGTACATGTGTGGACTGGCATGGGTGTATATCTGCCCTTGTGTATGTGTGCTAAGTCAGAGTCAGAGTCAGAGAGAATTTATTGTCATTTGCACCGCATGTAGTACATGTGTTGAAAACGAGATTATGTACACAGGGTCCCAGTTACATCCAACAACAAATGCAAGAGAAAAACAATAATAACATCTAGGATTAACTAAGAGAGACATCAGCTAGTAATACACTAAGCCCTAATGTAGTAGAAAAACATCATTATAAACAGCAGCACGAACATGAGCAGATGGTCACAGATGAACGCAGATAGTCACAGATGAACGCAGCAACAAGAAACAGATCAGTATCAGCATGATGTGACATTTTGCAGTGTTTATTCTTATTATTTATTTATTCATGAGTCTGACAGCCTCAGGGTAGAAGCTGTTCCTCAGCCTAGTGGTTCTACATTTGATGCTCCTCAACCTCCGTCCCGAGGGGAGTGGTGCAAAGAGTGAGTGTGCTGGGTGAGTGAGGTCTTTCATGATGCAGGTGGCTCTTTTTCTGCATCTGGAGGTGTAGATGTCTGTGATGGTGGGGAGACTGACTCCCACAGACTTCTGTGCAGCCTTCACCACTCTTTGTAGAGCTTTCCTCTCTGCAACTGTGCAGCCTCCATGCCACACGTTGATGCTGGAGCACAGGACGCTCTCCACTGCACACCTGTAGAACGAGGTGAGGACTGAGCTTCTCAGACCAGCTCGTCTCAGCCGTCTGAGGAAGTAGAGTCTCTGATGACCTTTCTTGATCAGGCTGGTGGTGTTATTGCTCCAGCTGAGGTTATCATTCAAGTGTACACCCAGGTACTTGTAACTGGAGACCACCTCCACCGCAGATCCACCTATATACAGTGGGGTGTGGGTGTGTTTGTTCCTTCTGAAGTCCACAATCATCTCCTTCGTCTTCTTCACATTCATGTGAAGGTTGTTCTCTTTGCACCAGCTCTCCAGATGTTCCACCTCCTGTCTGTAGCTGGATTCATCATTATCTGTGATGCATCCCACCACAGCTGTATCATCTGCAAACTTAACAATATGACAGCCTGGAAGTGTGGCTGTACAATCATATGTGAGCAGAGTGAACAGAAGAGGGCTCAGCACACATCCTTGAGGAGAGCCAGTGCTGAGGGTGATGGTGGAAGAGGAGAAGTTGTGGATCTTCACGGACTGTGGTCTGTTTGTTAAGAAGTCTAAGACCCAGTTACAAATAGAGGGGCTTAGTCCAAGTGTAGATAGTTTGTCTATCAGAGTTTGGGGGATCATGGTGTTGAAGGCAGATGTGAAGTCCACAAAGAGCAGACGCACGTATGAGTCCTTCTGATCCAGGTGGGTGAGAGCAGTGTGGACCACAGAGGAGATGGCGTCCTCTGTTGATCGGTTCTCACGGTATGCATATTGATGAGGGTCCTCGCTGATGTTGACGGCTGTCTTGATGTGGGACATGACCAGTTTCTCAAAACATTTAGCGACTATCGGGGTGAGAGCCACCGGTCTATAGTCATTCAGACCAGTCACTGTGGAGCTTTTTGGGACTGGGATGATGGTGGCAGTCTTCAGGCAGGTGGGAACTGACTCCAGTGAAAGTGAGGTGGTGAAGATGTCAGCCAGCACCTCACAGAGCTGGTCCGCACATTCCTTCAGAACTTTCCCTGGGATGTTGTCTGGACCCGTAGCTTTATGAGGGTTGATCCTTCTGAGACTACCTCTCACTTCTGCTGCGGTCACTTTGAGGTGCTCCTCGTCTGGTGATGAGTTGAGTCTGGTGCTAGTTGGTCTGTTTGGATCATCAAAACGTGCATAAAACTTATTGAGGGCATCAGGCAGGGATGGGTCCCTGGGGCATTGTTTGCTTTTGCCCTTGTAGTCTGTTAAGCATTTGATGCCCTGCCACATGCTCCGTGGATCATGTGAGGTGAACTGTCCCTCGATCCTCTGTGCATACGCGGCTTTGGCCTTCTTTATGCCATCATCCAGTTCTCTCCTGCACTTTCTCAACTCCTCAGTATCTTTAGACTTGAATGCAGTGTCCCTGGCTGCCAGCAGGGTGCGGACATCCTTATTTAGCCAGGGTTTTTGATTGGGGTAAAATTTAACACACTTTCTTATGGATACATTTTCAGCACATGTACTGATGTAACCCAGGACTGAGGAAGCATAAAGTTCCAGGTCAACTGAACTTCCATTCGTAGCTGCCTCTTTGAAGACAGACCAGTTTGTGTTTTCAAAGCAGTCTCTTAGCATGGGGGAACTATCTTGGCGCCACGATGTGATCACTCTTTGTTCCGGCTTGTGACGTCTGAGTGGGGGGAGCTGTCTAGGGACCAATAGCAGGGAGCGATGGTCGGAAGCCCCGAGCGGTGGGCGTGGCTTCGCCGTGTACGCCCCCTTCACATTCGTGTAGACCTGGTCTAGTGTCTTATTTCCTCGTGTTGCTGTGAAAACGTGCTGATTGAAGGTTGGAAGAATGACACGTAAATCTACGTGATTGAAGTCCCCGGAAACAATGAAAAACCCCTCAGGATATTTACACTGCAGCGAGGTGAGTAAGTCATGAATTTCTCCCTGGGCGTCGTTGGCATTAGCATCGGGTGCTATGTAAACATTGCTTATTATTATCGCTGAATAGTCGCGGGGAAGATAATGTGGCCGACATCTTATTGTTAAAAGCTCCACAGCAGCTGAGCAGATCCTGCTGATAACGGCACAGTTCGTGCACCAGTCTTTGTTAACGTAAATGCAGACGCCTCCGCCTCGCGTTTTCCCCGTAGTCTCGATGCACCGGTCCGTTCTGAAAAATAGCTTATTATCCAACTCATAAACAGAGTCAGGAGTGTCTTCATTGATCCATGTTTCCGTGAGACAAAGCACTGAACATCTCCTCATCTCCTCCGACGTTGTTACTCTCAGACGAAGCAAATCCATCTTGTTGTCGAGCGAACGCACGTTGGACAGGAAAAGAGGTTATCAGAGGGTTAAGGGTTATAACAAGTTATATAGAGAAGTCAAAAGAAAGAGCCAAACAAGATTAAACTAAAACTAAAACAAACAAGCAAAAAACCAACAAAATCAAACAATAACCACTGTGACATTTACCTTCACCAGTGCAGACACTGAGCTATGCTTTAAATTTCATTTACAAATACCAATTAATTCACCTCCAGTGTAACAAGCATTAAATCAGGACTACTCAACTAAACCACCCACGGGCCACAATCATCAAAAGCCAAGCGCTCATGAGTTATTTATCAGTACTTCTTATCAATAAAAATATTTGTTATGAATAAAACTATTATACTGTATTTTTTTCTTTATTTTTTCTTGTTCCCATTGATGGACCACTTAGTTCACCAGCGGGTCAGATTTTGGCCCGCGGGCTGCATGTTGACCAGCCTTGCTCCAAACCTACCTGCCAAACCAACCATATACTAACCTGCTGGTTCTCTAATACAGCCACGGAGTGACGTCCGGCTCTCTGTACAACTGACCATTAACATACAACCTATCAACAGATACAGAAGCCCTGGCTCCTTCAGAAATAAAATTCTTTCTGATAGGGAACAAAACGCGTCTTCTGTCTAATATTTCTTTTGGATATTGATCATTAACGCTAAATTTCGTCCCCCTCAGTTCTCTGCCCTGTCTGATAACCTGCATTTTCTGTTTATAATGCTCGAATTTAACCACCATTGCTCGTGGACGCGAGTTATCCGACCTTTTAGATCCGATCCTGTGAAAGCGATCGAAAGTGATTGATCTTACCATTTCGCTCGGGAGTTTCAGCTGATGTTCAATGAAGTCACGGATCGTGGCTTCAGCGTCCTCCTCCCCCCCGCTCTGATATCCCAGAAAAATCAAGATTATCTCTCATGCTTCTGCTCTGTAGATCCAAGATGGACTCTTTGAATTTCCTGCTTTCACCTGACATCCGCGTCACCTGTTCTGTTAAATTTTTGACGTTGCCCCGCAGTGATTGGTTCTCTGCAGCGAGTGACGTCACCTGGACGTGACTGAACTCCAAGGATTCTCTGAGTTTTTCGAATTCTTTGTGTAAAACTTCAACTAAAAAAAGTCTAGCATCCAAACTAGATAGTTTTTTATCAATTGATTCTAATATCTCTGTAAAACTCATAGTTTTTTATCAATTGATTCTAATATCTCTGTAAAACTCTTCTCTGGTGACCCGGATGCGCCCGGAGAACTCTCTGAACGCGTGCGTTTAGATATCTATGTGGGCGCGGTGTTGTCTTTTGTCTTACCCATCACGAAACTGTCAAAACACTGGTCCAGAAAATTCTCCAAGTCACTCACAGTCTCCTCGTCCAGATTTTTGAATCAACAGGTAGAGGTTAATATGAACAGTATTTTTTAAGTTTAAAAAAATACACATCAATGTTTTATTCAAAACATTAAATTTTTATTTAATTTAATGTATTTGGCTTGTTTTACCTAAATTTAATTGCATTTGTTTGCATTTGTTTGGCTTACCTGTCTCCTGCCATGTAAAACGAAGCATAGCTCTCACCTGACCTCAGCCTCAGCCACTCATCACCAGGTCAAAAGTCAAAAGTCAAAGTCAACTTTATTGTCAGATCTGCAATATGTACTGTACAGGACATACACAGGACCGAAATTGCGTTTCTCTCAGTCCCTCGGTGCAACAGTAAACATCTAAACATTGAAACACTGAAACATATAATAATAGACATAAGCATAAAATAGTAAAACTAACACTGTCCTGAGTTTTTTGCATAGTGGTATAAGAGTATGAAAATTTACACCAACTCTAAAACTAAAACATTAAAGGTTCAGTATGCAGTTTCTGTAGAACTGCAGCAGTTAGAAATATTTTCAACAGGCAAAGCATTCTGATCCCTCCCCCTCAGAGCCATATGTGGCTCTGCCCCCTTGTGGTCTGTTGAATTTCAAATTCAAGCTCTGTTTTTATTGGCTGATTCAAATTCAAGCTCTGTTTTTATTGGCTGGTTACAAACTCTGTTTTTATTGGCTGGAAAATGGCGGGTCACCTTTTCTTTTTAGAAATGCTTATTTACCACCTGGAGAAGCAAGGGGACAATATTTTTTTTAATTTTTTTTCAGAGATTACCTGGCTAACATCAGTCTGTCAGGAGGTAGTGACAGAGTGAAGAAATATGTTCATAAAAAAAGCTACATACTGCAGCTTTAAACATTCAATGAACATAAAATGTAAGGTGTAAGCAATCAGTGACTCAGCCTCCTCTATTTTTATAAATTGTGAAAACTGGTAAATGATAACTTAAATCAGTCATCAAAATACCACCTATCACTTCACTATCTGTTATATTTGTGAAAATATTATCAATTATTGTAGCACTATGAGTCGTACTTCTTGTTGGCTTTGATATCAACAGGAAAAAAATGTAGACTATATATTGAATTTATAAATGTACTAATATTATTTGAATCTGTTTTATTCCCTAGATTAATATTAAAGTCTCCACACAAAAAACTTTTTTATTACTTCTCTTTACTAGTAACTCCATGATTTTATCAGTGAACAACTCTGTCTTTGAGCCTGGTGATCAATATATACAAGTTATTATGATGTTTTTATCATTCTCATTTATTTCTATTGTTATCGTTTCCATTATATTATCAACAATTATCGACATTTCACTAATTAATTTACATTTTATTTCACTATTGACAAATAGAGCCACTCCTCCCCCTCTTTTATTTTTTCTATTCATATGATATAATTCATACCCTTCAGTATAAGCATTATTTATATTTTCATCATTTAGCCATGTCTCAAACAGTGCTATTAATGTAAAAGTTTTATTTAATTAATAATAATAATAATAACAATAACAATAATAATAATAATAATAATAATAATAATAATAATAATAATAATAATAATAATAATAATAATGAATTTAATTTACAATGCACTTTTCATTAATGAAAATCTCAAAGTGCTACAAAATGCAACAAAATTAAAGGTCAAATAAAACAAGTGATAAAACAAGTAAAATCAATAATAGTATCAACTAAGATCAAAGATAGAATCATGAGGAGGCAGAGTAGGCTTGCTTAAAAAGAAAGGTCTTCAAGCCGCTTTTAAAGTCAACCAGTGACTGTGGAGCTCTCAGGCAGTCAGGAAGAGAGTTCCATAGGCGGGGGGCAGCCACACTGAAAGCCCGGTCTCCCATGGTCCTTAATTTGGTTCTCGGAATGTGAAGGAGATTACTGTTCTGTGATCGTAGAGACCGGGTGGATGAATATGGAACAAGAATGTCCTTTAGATAATCTGGTGAAGTTCCGTGTAAGCATTGATGTGTAATGAGAGCAGTTTTGTACTGAATTCTGTAGGTGACAGGAAGCCAATGAAGGTTATGGAGAATGGGCGTAATATGTTCAAATTTACGAACTCTCAACAAAATCCTTGCTGCACTGTTTTGAATATATTGAAGCTTCTGAAGGTATTTACCAGGGATTCCAATAAACAGGGAGTTGCAGTAGTCGAGCCTGGAGGAGACAAAAGCATGGACGAGCTTCTCAGCATCAGAAAAAGTTAGGGATGGGCGAAGTCTGGAGATGTTTCGAAGATGGAAGAAGCAGGTTTTAAACAGAAGCTTAATGTGATTTTCAAATGTAAGATGAGAGTCCATTTTTATTCCAAGATTTGTAACAGAGGTGGAGAGGGGGATGTCTTGTCCAGAAAAGGAAATTGTTGTTATAGTTGATGTTTGTACCTGGTGAGGGGTGCCAATCAGTATGGCCTCAGTCTTGGAGCAGTTTAATTGAAGAAAGTTCTGATTCATCCATGCCCTTATTTCCTCCAGGCAGGTAGAGAGGGCAGTGAGTGAAGATGGAGATGACAATGGGGAAGATGAGGATGCTCCAGTCCTGATGTAAAGCTGTGTATCGTCGGCATAACAGTGAAAGGAAATGTCAGCCTGGCCCTCGCCTTCCTGCACAGCTCCGCTCAATTCTCATTTCCCTTCACTGCACAGTCTGGGATTTGTCCCATAGACAAGGATTTCTCCGGTAGATTTTTGTTCGGACCAATCAGAGAACAGAAGGGGCGGAGTTTTTGGCCCCTAACCCACGCCCCCACCTGTCCCAGCGCAGCCAGCAGCGAGCATTCGCATGTTCTCATTCAAAGCGATGCAAAGCGATGCAGAACTGTTTTATATGTGACACAAATTTATTAATTTCCCCTTCTTAATCCCTTATCTGGAGTTTTCTTTTGTTTTTTTTCCCCAAAAGTCAAGTAATCGCTCCCTCCTCCCTCCTCCTTCTCCTCCACCCTCCGTTGAGTGAAATGAACAAGGAGGAAATGGCTGAGGTTGTCACGAGAATTAAACTCGGGTTTTACGTTGCTGACCGAGTCCCATCAGATTTTCTGGTCTTTTGGTGAGCTGGACCAGCGATCCATGGTTTTATTTTATTTTATTAAAATGTTTTATTAACATATAAACACAGAATTTGCGCAGCGAGAGAAAAGCTGCAGGAGGCGGAGCAGTTGTCAGTCAAGTTCACCAGAGCACGGGGAGCAGCCTACATGGCTCTGAGGGGAGGGAGCAGAATGCTTTCCCTGTTCAAAATATCCAATGGTTTTGTTCCTCAGCAGAGGCCAACGCCTCCAGCAAGAACCGTTTCTCTATGGAAAAAGTCCAGACCCTTGTCTGAAGCGAAGTGAAGGACAAGGGTCTGGTTTTAACCAGGCTAAGGAAATATTGAACTGATTAATAATTTGACTTAAAGGCAGCATGTACAGGGAAAACAGCAGGGGCCCCAGAACTGACCCCTGAGGGACACCACAGGAGACACAGACTGTCTGGGATGTGGCGTTGCCAAGACTAACACATTCAGAGTCAGAGTCAGAGAGTCTTTATTGTCATTTGCACCGCATGTGGTACATGTGATGAAAACGAGATTATGTACACGGGGTCCCAGTTACATCCAACAACAAATGCAAGAGAAAAACAGTAATAACATCTAGAATTAACTACCGTAACTATTCCAGCCTATTGGAGATGAAAGATTTGAACCAGTCCAGGACAGTGTCACAGAGACTGACCTCCACATGAATACGGTGGAGGAGGATACAGTATTATGGTCCACAGTGTCGAAAGCTGCAGTGAGGTCAAGGAGGACAAGGATGGAGGGAGAACCAGCGTCGACAGCCATAAGGACATCATAATTGTTTAAAGTAATCTGATATCTTGGATATATTTGCATTTATACTTCTACTATTTAAATGAATAATAGAGAGACCTCCATTTGTCATGTTAATATCGTTGAACTGCTCTTCATTATAATATTCAGTATCTTTTATAACTGGAAAAATATTTATATCAATCACTTCTTTGACATTATATATTTTAAATTCTGATTCTTCGTACATTGTCATGTTTCAGTGTACTATATTTGTTCATCAGACTGTTTATTTTATCAATTTTTGTGTGTTATTTCATGATTTATAATTAGTCATCTCCTAAGCTCATCTAAATCTTTCGAAATCCTTTAGCTCTTTTATTATTTTAGCCTATTATCCTTCCTGTGCTTTGATCCAGATGTTTCCGTTTCTTGTCCATGTTGATACAATTTTTTCCTCTTTTTTTTTTTACAACCTTGCTTCATGTGCAATATTGCCATTTTTCATTGTTAATGTCCTCCTCAGTTATTTGTTGTATAAGCTTATTATTTTGATCTGTACCTATTGATGGTAAATCCAATGAAGCAAGAAATGCCTTCACTGGAAATGGATCTATTGTATCAGGCTGTGTATATAATTGAGTATAATATAATTCAAAAGGTTTTTTAATGTCTCTAAGAGAGTGGTTTATCTTTTTATCTGTAGGATTTTTAATTTTTTCTATAAACCTATCAGCTTGTTGCTTACGTATTCTCCATGCAAGTAATTTCTTTGATTTGTGTCCATTTTCATAGTAGTTCTGTTTAAGAAATTTTGCTTTTTTCTCTATCTGGTCTTCATATAAGTAGTTTAGAGCTTGTCTTGTTTCATTTATTTGTAGTAGGGTATGGTCATTATTATTTTCCATGTATTGTATTTCTAAAGATTTTAATTTTATAGTAAGATCTTTTAAACATTTTTCTTTTTCTTTTTTCTTATGGGAAGACCACATAATTAACTTCCCTCTTAGTACTGTTTTTGCTGCATCCCATAAAATACAGGGAGAAATATCCTCTGTGTTGTTATGGTCCATAGAGTCTTTGAATTCTTTTTCTACAAAGTTATCAAATTTAGTGTCATTTAATAAACTATTATTAAATCTCCACAGGGTTTCTTTACGGTCATTATCCAGATGGAGTGTCATGTATACTCCGGCATGATCAGATATATCTCTCACCCCTATATCACAGTTTATTATTCTTTGTCTATCAACATTTTGTATAAAAAAATAATCTAATCTGGAATGCATCTGATGAGAAAAGGAAAAAAAAGTATATTTCTTCTCTTGAGGGTGTAAGTTCCTCCAAACATCCATTAATCCTAATTCTTTCAGCATTCTTTTAATGTGTTTTGCTTCTGTCTGAGCTTTGGTAATTTTGTTTGATGAGTCTAAAAAAAGATTTAAGTGGACGTTCCAGTCTCCCCCACTTATCAATATCCCAGACACTTCTGTTGTGATCATAGTAAAGATTTTCTTAATAAACTGCTTATCATTTCCGGGTGGTCTATACACATTCAATAAGGTGACTTCTTTATTATCTATATAGCCTTTTACCAATATATATCTTCCTTCTTTATCTTTAATTTGTGAGGAGAACTGAAAATTCAACTTATTAGATAATAAAATTGCGACTCCTCTAGAGTTCTTTTTTGCATATGAAGAAAAAAACACATTTTTAAACCCCATTTTGTTTAGTTTTTCATGCTCAGTAGTAGAAAGATGTGTTTCTTGCCAAAAAATTATATCTTGCTTTTCTTTTTTCATCTTTGCCAATGCTTTTTTCTTTTAATAGGATTATTTAAACCATTGACATTAAGAGTAATTACCTTATATTGTTGCTTCACTTCTGTCATTAATATATAAACATAAAAATACTTAATGTTTTCCAGATGCTCTGATGAATAAGGGGGGGTCTGCAAAAAAACAAAACAATACATAACATACGTGACTTCCAATAGTGAGTACCAGTCCACCTTCTGTATAGTGAGGAGAGTCCCTGGGGTCATAGGGGGCTCCTTGCGGGGCTGCCCTTCGTCTCTCATCCATCATGGCAGCGCCCATGGAGAAAGCGGTTCTGTTGCCTCAGCACGGTCATTCTGAATACTTGTACTGTACAGAGGATTTTCAGATAATCACAGGGTATTGTCATCGCGTCTGAAAGCCCTGAGTTTTTCCTTGATGTGTTTTGCTCGCGTTTCTTGGGTCCACCTCTGAGATCCGTCCGCTCCTTCCCGGGAAAGGGTACTCGAACTGGGTTGTGAGGGGTCCTTCCCTGGTTTGTCCACCGATTCAAACATGTTTATGTTTGTTTTATGTTTATGTTTATTAAACATGTTCCTCTTCTTCATGTCATCCGATGTGTCCTGTACGTTGTTGTAAATCACAGTGCCATTCTCATAAAACACATGAAGCTTGGATGGATACATGGATTGGAAGCGGATTCCCTTCTCTTTTAAGATCTTCCTGATGGGGTTGTATGCTTTACGTTTAGCAAGGATTTCATTAAGGAAATCTTGATCAAAGAACACCCACTTTCCTCTCAACTGTATCATCTTCTTACCCCATGCTGAATGAAGCACACGTTCCTTCGTTGAAAATTCCAAAAAGTTCACTACAATGGATCTAGGGTTGGAGCTGGGCGGGGGTTTGGGCCCCAATGATCGATGGCAACGTTGTATACCCAGCATGATGTCCGTGAGTGAGAGTTCAGTTTTTATAAATTGCTCTATGAATTTTTGAAAGTTCTCACCTTCTTCTCCCTCGGTTATCCCGTGGATACGGATGTCATTCCTTCGTGAACGGGCTTCCAGGTCAGTTAGACGTGTTTGCATGTCTTCTTGTAGCTTTAGCGTGTGGTTCAGTACGTCTTTGACATCCATGTTGAATTCCTCCACCTCGGTTAGCCGCTGCTCCGCCTCCTCGACTCTGCTCTTCACGTCTTTCAGGTCTGTAACAATGTCATCCAGTCGTTTCCCCATCTCTTCTCTAAACTCCGACATTTCTTTTTTTATAAGTCCCGACTGGTCAGTAATTTGTTTTTTGAGGTTCGTCTGAACTTCCTTCAGCTCCGAGAGAATGCTAGCTCCCATAGCTTCCATAGCTTTCTCCATTGCTAGCTTGCTACCATCGGAAGCCTCCGTCGTTAAAGCTGGTGATTCTTTCGCGTTTTCCTGCTGGTTTCCTCTCGTCTTCTTCATGTTACTCCCCGACTAACATGTGAGTACAAAAATGTTTTTTTTAAGTTATTTTTGTCGAGAGAGTATTCGACCGTCTGGGAGCTCAGGAATCAAGCTGTTACTTGCTCCTCCGTCATCCGGAAGTCTTTTTGTTTCTTTCTGATACTGTTAGCAAACTTTGGTCCTGTGATGAAATTACTGAGAAAACTGTCAACATCATTAAAAAAATAAAATAAATAAAAGCCACTATTATTTTAGGAAAATCATTAGCCAAGCATTTTTACCCGTTTTTAACTTGGATGAATCGCCACCTAGTGGTGTGGTTTGGGAATTTCAATGTTTTTGTTAGAATGTGTATGGACTAAAGAATATAAACTATGAAAAAATGTTTGCCTAAATAAATGAAGAGCAGTGTGGACAGGTTCCTAAACTTATATCAGGGGTCTTCTTTCAGTTCAGGTTACCGCCGCCATGGAGAACTGGGTCAGGATTTTGACACGTCTGTACCCGGGAGGGTCCCTTTGTCTCTAAATCCATCCCTAAACATTACAGCCTGTGCTGTTGATTGACAACTGGTCAGCCAAACCAGTTCATCAGAACATATTTACTGACAGTACATCTGAAGTTTATATAGCAAAGGCTTCAATGTATAGATCCTTTAAATGAGCACAAAAACATTTTAGTTCCTTCTGTGTGTTTGGCCTTGAAGGGTCTCTACATGCAGGAATGGGATCTGCTCAATCCTTAAAATAGCACATTGGATAGGGGTTGGGGGAGGGGTGTACTTCTCCTTGGTGAAAAGTACAGTTTGTGTTTGTACCGGCTTACAGGGATTGCCCCATCGACCGACTGTTGCTACCTCTCAGATGTTCTCTCACCACACTAGAACTGGTGTCTCAGAGGGGCACCGCTGAACCAAGAGGGACTTTATGCTTGGGGGAACCAGCAGTCGGGTTTATCTTAGGTGAGCTGACTTTATCTTTTTATCCTTCATCGTGTTACTAAAGTCAGATCTTCAGATGTGAGACTGTTTGGCTCAGCTTCTGTACTTTGTATTTTGGACAAGAAGAAACTGCAGTCACAGTTTTGGACCAGTAAAGATAACTCCCTGTGTTTGTTTCAGCACTACAGCATCAATGGGGGATTTAAGGCAGACGATTGAGGTCATGTCCCAGAAAATATGTCCAAGTTCCCGAGCTGATTCTGAAGAGGACTTAAAGGCTCCAAATGGTACTCAAGAGAAGATGCAGATGAAGAGGGAGATTTCTCTCCTTAATGGAATCTGTCTCATAGTGGGCAACATGATAGGTTCTGGGATTTTCATCTCGCCGAAGGGTGTTCTGATGTACAGTGCCTCTTTTGGACTGTCCCTGGTGATTTGGGCTATCGGGGGTATCTTCTCTGTGTTCGGGGCCCTTTGCTATGCAGAGCTTGGCACCACCATCCCCAAATCTGGGGCCAGCTACGCCTACATCCTGGAGTCGTTTGGTGGCTTTCTGGCTTTCATCCGTCTGTGGACATCCATCCTGCTGATTGAACCAGCCAGCCAGGCTGCTATTTCACTGACCTTTGCCAATTATCTGGTAGAGGCTTTTTATCCGACCTGCCAGCCGCCGTATGATGCTGTCCGACTCATCGCTGCAGCCTGCCTCTGTAAGAAATCCTGTGTGTGTGAAATGATGCTGAACATCAGGAATAGATTGTATAAACTAAATCCTTGGCCAAGTTCAGACCTGGCATTATTATGTGGTGGCAAGAGGACAAGTTTAAATACAATGATTCACACCTAGTGTTAAAGGTGCAGTCTGCAGTTACTGTAGAAAGCAGCACTTAGAAAAAATTTCAACAGGGAAAGCATTCTGATCCCTCCCCCTCAGAGCCATATATGGCTCTGCTCCCCCTTGCTCTGCTGAAATTCAAATTCAAGCTCTGTTTTTATTGGCTGATTCAAATTCAAGCTCTGTTTTTATTGGCTGGTTACAAACTCTGTTTTTATTGGCTGGTTAACGGTGGGTCACTGTGGCTTTTTAGAAATGCTTTTAGTAACACCTGGAGAAGCAAGGGGACTATAGTTTTTTCAAAGATTACTTTGTCTAACATCAGTCTGTCAGGAGATAGTGACAGAGTGAAGAAATATGTTAAAAATATATTTTTAGAAAACTTACAGACTGCACTACAGAAACTGCAGACTGCACCTTTAAGATCTGTCTGGCGTGATCCAATCTCCGTTACCTGCTCCACGTGCAGATCCACATACTGCATCACACAACACTGAGACACCAGATCTGTTGATGTCTCTGTAAATATGACGATACATATGGACATCTGACATTAACACAGCTTGAGTTATTTTTCTGTATTCTCAACTTTTGATTATCTCAATTATAGCAGATGTGTTGTGGGATAAATAAGAGGACATAGCATGATTTGGGGCTTCATGGAGCTCAGTGTCATAGCAAAGAAAATTTTTACTCATACAACCAAAAACGTCTTCACAGTAAGACAATGCTTTGGTCTTTACAGTTCCACAGTGGTTTTAACATGAGCTGTGTGGTTAATAAGATGAAAAACATGCTGTGTGAACATAATGCTGTTCAGACTGTTGTCCTGTCTTTGGACAAACTCCCTGTACTGCACCACCTGGTGCCTACCTCCAGCTGTCATTGTGTGAGAGATGGGATACACCCTGGACAGGTCTCAAGCCATTACAGGGACACAGAGAGACAAACAACCCATATCTAGGGACAATTTAGAGTTACCATTCTAGCATACCGGTATATGTTTTTAGGCTGAGGAAGGAAATCGGAGAAAACACACAGGGAGAAGATTGAAAGTCCACACAGAAGGCCTCAGGCAGGATGCAGACCAGTGACCTTACTGTGTGGCAATAGCACTAATCACTGCTCTACCACATCACCATGATGGGACCAATCAGCTTCAAAAGCAATAAAGAGCAAATATTAAAATAAAAAGAAACAGTGTCTTGATAATCCACTGACAACTAAAATTCAGGCAGAACAGTGTTATGTTTCTTGTGTTTAGAACCCATTTGCAGGCAGGACACAAAGAACTCAGGATAAGTATACAGTATATATATATATACTGTATATTCATTCAACTTTTATTTAAACAGGTTAGTCCCATTGAGCCACGAGAACTCATTTACAAGAGAGACCTGAATTTTAACAAAGGATGATGACAACAGTGGACAGCGACAATAGACATTCACAAATGATTCATAAAGTTTGTTTGTTTGTTTGTTTACAATTGAAAAACTAAACGATAATTGCAAAGGAAAAAGAAACATAGTGAAAAAAAATGCTAGATTATAAAGCAGTGTAGAAAAACTAAAAACAGGAACATGTCTGCATTGGTTTTTGACAGGAACTTAACAGATGTTTAAAGCTACGAGAGTCAAGGACGAGAGCTTCAAATCGTTTTTCAGGATATTCCAGGAAACAGGAGCAGAGTAGGAGAAGGCCCTTTTGCCAAGTTTAGTCCTCACTGAGAGGACACTGCAGGTATTAATGTCCTGAGCGCGCACACTATAGCTACACTCACACAGAGACATGTAGGAGGAGATGTATGAAGGCAACAGACCAAGAAGTGATTTAAAGATGAAAATGTACCAGTGGAAGAGTCTGCGTGAGGTTAATGATGTCCAGTTAACCAGTGAATACAGGGTGCAGTGGTGGGTACGATAATCACAGCCAGTTATGAATCTTAGTGCACCATGATAGACAGCATCCAACATCTGCAGGGTGCTTGTAGGAGTGTTCATGTAGATAATGTCACCATAATTAAAGCTGGGGTATGTAAGATTGTAATGTAGTCTGTAACTTTTCAAACAATATATATTTTAACATATTTCTTCACTCTGTCACTAGATTGATGTTAGAGAGGTAATCTCTGAAAAAACTAAAAAAAAATATTGTCCCCTTGCTTCTCCAGGTGGTAAATAAGCATTTCTAAAAAGAAAAAGTGACCCGCCATTTTCCAGCCAATAAAAACAAAGTTTGTAACCAGCCAATAAAAACCGAGCTTGAATTTGAATCAGCCAATAAAAACAGAGCTTGAATTCAAATTTCAACAGACCACAAGGGGGCAGAGCCATATATGGCTCTGAGGGGGAGGGATCAGAATGCTTTGCTTGTTGAAATTTTTTCTAAGTGCTGCTGTTCTACAGAAACTGCAGACTGAACCTTTAATGGAGGGAAGGAAAGTCACAGATACAAGGTGTTTCCTAGCATTCAGAGTTAGACATCTGAAAAAGAAACCCAATTTAACTTTCAGTTTCTTTACTATGTTTTCCATGTGAAGCTTAAAAAAGAGATGCAAATCGACCAGGATACCCAGATATTTATAGGAAATCAACAAACTCAGTAGGGACACCATTTGAGGATAAAATCAGAGGAAGAACTCCTGGGACCAACTTCCTGTTTGATAAAAGCATCTCTTTGGATTTGTTGGCATTCAAGACAAGTTTGAGACTGAACAAATCTGACTGGATGATGTTGAAAGCGGATTGTAAAAGCTGGAGTGCCTTTAGCAACTGTTCTAGCTCAACAATAAACAACTGTGTCATAAAGAAAAACAAAAGCTGTCATGCAATACACCTACATGAACTCAGGGGAGACACAGAGGGAGGCAGAAACAGAACACATACCTGTATAGGATCATGCCCAGACTTCTTCTTCTTCTCGTGGTGTTTATTGGCGGTTGGCAAACTAACGTAAGGTGCATTACCGCCACCTACTGAGCTGGAGTGTGGACGGAGATAAACAGAAGAGAAAAAAAAACTAACACCGTGAAACGAAATCTACACCACAACTAAATTGCCTCTATCAGGTTTGCAATTTACAAGACAATAAGAATCTGGTCAGTAACAGTGGAACATTAACATTGAAATAGGTTCATGACTACGAACCACCACCAGCTGACTAAGAAGGTGCCACACCTATACCCATCATACCCTCAACAGCCTCCCAACAAAGACGTTTAACGTCAAGATATTTTTCAGCAGCCTTCACTATAATTTTGATCTTTTCAGTCTTTCTAACTGTCTGAGCCGAACAATTGATCACTTCCACCATGAACAATACAAAATTATTTTTGTTCACAAGCATGGAATCATCAGGTATTTTAGTGCATCCACCACAAGTCAGTGGTTCTACGATTGGAGTTACAGTTGGTACAGGTCTCACAGGAAGAGTAGGTATCCTTTTTGCAGCTTCAGCGTAAGTAATCCCTTGAACAAGTTTCACTTTTTGGATTTCCTCCACTCTTTTACTAACTGCACACCCACGATAAGCAGCTGTGTGGTCACCCCCACAGTTACAACATTAAATGTTTTCTTCACCTCCACATTTCCCATACTCATGTGCACCTGCACATCTCCCACAGTGCTGTTTCCCTCTGCATATTGCTGCCACATGTCCAAATCTTTGACAATTCAAACAACGTAAAGGAGGAGGAATGTACTGCTTAACAACATAACACAAGTACCCTATGAAGACTCTACTGGGCAAGGTGTCCACGTCAAATGTAATCAAGACAGACAGGCTGTCACATCTCACTCCATCCCTTGTTGTTTTCAATCGCCTAATGTCTTTCACTTTTGCACCTCTTATATTTTCTTTAATTTCATCCACAGAGATTTCTAAAGGGACGCCATATATGACTCCTCTGCACACGTTTTTACTACCAACCGGACTGCACTCAACTTTCTTACCATCTATCTCGTCGATCTTAATGGCATTATCCATTTGAACGCCGTCCTTGCAGTGAACAAACAATGCTCCACTACGCAAAACATTGGCACTACGGACCGCACCAATTAGGTTATAAAGTGCAGTGGACCGTGTTATCGGATTCCAGTCAGCAAAAGACTCTCCCTCTCTATGTAGTTTTATAATAACTTTAAGGTCATCCTTAAGTTTCTTCGCTTCAAAACGTCTGTCAGTTTCTGAACTTGAATCACCATCAGCAGACTTCTGCTTTTTCCTCTTCTTCCTGCTAGCGACTTTACTCCAATCCCCTACACTTCCACAACAATCCTAGCCTGGCCCTGCGACAGTAGTTTCAGACCTCAGTTGCTCAGACTCAGGAGAAATTTGTAGTCAGCCTGTCCAAGGCTGCTTGAGAAGTCTGATTAGATATAGCATGGGTTATCTTCAGGTCAGGCGCACAGTGTACTTTCCTGAGTCCAGATGGGCATCCAAAATCCAATACACTCCAAATTATGGGAAGCTTTCACCGACTCGAGCTATGAGTCCTCCTCCCCCAGATGTGACCCTCCTGGCCGCATACGAGTCCCAAACCTTACCGGTGGTCTGTGGTCCTCAGTGGCCGCCTACACTTTACGGTTCAACTCATAAAGCAGCTGATTCATGGAGATCACAGCACGGATCACACTCTCGTTTTGAGAAGGGAGCTTCAACAGGGTGTTGATCGCTGCGGAAGTCTTCCTGATTTTCCAATAGAAGAGAACTTCACACATGCCAAAAAGCAGAGCACCTGCTATCATAAATCCAATTATGAATAAATCTTCCACATCTTGGACAGACAGAACAGTCAGGCATAACATCTTCCACTCCCCCCAGGAATCCATGATATATCCGGCTGGATGCGTCTGTGATGGGCAAGCAGGTTCCCCCGGACCTGATCGTTTTGTAGAAAAAAACTTATCAATAGAGTTGATAGCCCACAAAACCAGATCCATCTTGATTTGCGTTTGAGCGAGCACTGAAAACTGCGGACAAAGACAAAGAAGCCAAGCAGGGAGAGGAAAGTTGTGGAGGGAGAGACACAATTCATTCATTCAACCTTTATTTAGTCAGGTAAATCTTTTGAACCTCATGGGCTCATTTACGAAAGTGACCTGCTAAAACTAAAGAACAATGAACAGCAATGGTAGAATTTCCTTAAACAATAAACAATAAACAAACAAACAATAAACAATAGAAAAAAAAGAGAGGGGGAAAAAAAAGAGATTTTTTTTTATTATTTTTTTTAACAAAGTATCACAAGCTGCTGCTTTGACCAGTGTGCAGGAGGAAAAAAGAATCTTTACAAAAAACCAGCAGAGCCCCGTTCCTTAGAGCTCTAGCGCTTTTCACGTCTCCTATTTCTTTATGTATCGCCTTAGTTAACTGTACAGGGTTCCAGCTGCCAAATGTAGCCCCATCTTGAGCTAATTTTAGTATTAATTTATGTTCTTCGCTTTTTCTCTGTGTTAGCTCGTCTCTGACACTAACGCTGTCATCCAAGTCGCTACTTAAATCCTTCTTCCACTTCTTTTTCCGAACAACATCCCACACGTCAAATCTCCCGCCACCTACATCCATACCGCTCGGTTCGCTTTCTGACCCGTCACTACTGTCTGACATCACCGCGTCTAGCGCCCTCAGTCCACACAACATGATCAGAGACGTGGACCTCATTACGTTTACAGACATCTCCCCCAGTGCTTCTCAATCAATAGCTCCCATTCCCGTAGTTCCACTGGATTGCAGTAATTCAGTGTGACCACTCCGCTGGATCCCAGCTCTACTATGAAGTCGTGGCACTTCGAGCTGCATCATGCCCAGACAATGAACACAGAGACTTATGTAGGGACCCTAATGACAGAGAACAACAAACACCTGGGGAAGGACAACAGGTGATGGAGCCAGGAGCTGATTACATGAGGGAGAACACTGGGGAGAGCAGGACAGAAGACAAGAATACACACATCCTCACAAATGGACATTTTTCTTGAGAAGAGTTCTGATGAATTGTATTCAGACTATTTAATACAGTATACACAAACTCTAGACTGCCACTTTCAGTGCTTCTTGAGGCTGTTCACACCTGCTCTTAGTGTCATCAGGATGCAGTCTGATCACCAAGGACAGATGTTGGTGCCAGGTCTGAATGGAGCTTCGAGAGTGCAGTAACATGAAACCTCTGAGTTGTACATTTTTTATTCAGTTTGCATTGTGAGCTACATTTTTATTGCAGCTTCTCATCCTGCTCAGGTCTCTAGTGGCCTAGAACCGAGCGATCCACGACGTGCCTTAACCGCTGCCTTAACCGCCTCTGATTTTTTTACTTCCTCATACCAGTTTATTTAAACCCTGCATCATAGTTTGCTCAAGCTCTTGGTAATTCACATTAATCTTGAAAAGCAGTGTCTGTTTTATGGTGACGCATAAGATGCATAAGATGAACTGTGGTTGTGCTGTGAAGGCCGAAGTGGTCAGAGGTGCGGTTTAGGTGAAAGAGCAGCAACATCCCGAGACATGAGCTGCTCTTCTAGGAAGTGACTTTCTACTTATGTAATCAGAGATTCTGTATTTGAGAGAGCCGGCGTGCGAGAATGACACTTTGGTTGGACATTTGCTGGCTGTGAAATTTTAAATTACAAGCTGACTGATAGGAGTTAGGAGTTACTGAGTCAAACATTTCTAAAATGCTATAAAACCTGTCTAACAAACCATATAAAGTTAAATGCAACAGCACTGCGTTTTGAAAATACTGTATGTACGAAGAGATCCATAATTCTTTACCTCACCATGAAAAAAAACAATGCCACTGCAGAAACAATAACGTCCATCAACTTTCTTCTTCAACATCCAATATATGGGACTTCCTTTTGTAATACACCCAACCCCCGACCTACGACTCCATCGACCTACGGCACCCCTGGACCTACGAACGAGCAATTTTAAAGAATGCCATCGACGTACGGCAAAAAGTTTGTGACCTACGAACGAACCAAATTAAAATATATAATCAAGCTACGGCATACTGATGCACGACCTACGAACGAGCCCTATTACAAGTATATAATCGAGCTACGGCGTAACTGCGTCAGTACAGGTGGGGGAGGGGATTTCCTTGGCTGTTGTTTGTTGGGCATGGGCATGACACTGCGCATGACAGTGGAAAAGTACCGCCAGCGAGAGGGGGGGGGCTGGGCTTCCTGGCGGATGTACACACAGCCGCAGTGCACCTGGCGGCGGAGGGATCCGTACAGGTAAAGCGGTACTATTTAAATGGCTGCAGCCATTTTGTCCGTCCTGGTGGATAGTTACGGCGAGAGTGAACATACGAACAACGAACAAACAAACAAACAAACAAACAAACAAACAAACAACACAACGAACAAACAACACAACGAACGAAGATGCTCTTTGAGAAGTGTTCATGTGTCATTGTTGACATCATTTTGCTGATGTGAGTTCCTGCTGATTTTGCTGCTGTTCTGATGTTAAAAGATGCTCTTTGAGAAGGGTTCATGGTTGACATCATTTTGTAGGTCACAATCTACCTGATTTGCTGCAGTTCTGATGTTAAGTTACTGATGTACAGTTACTGTGTGTGTTTATGGATGAATGTGTGGTTTAATGTGTTAGATAAGTGTTTGTAAATAAAGTTCTGTGCATGTTTATGGCCCAGTATGTCTGCTTGTTCAGTCTCATGCCGATAAATATGTGTGCGGCGCTCCGTTAGCGTTATTTCCGCGACGTACGAACGAAAACAAGGACCTACGAACAGGACGCTATTTTCACCCCCTAGATACGGCAGAATTGAGCTGCGAACGGTCCTTAGGTCCGGAACTCGTTCGTTGGTCGTGGGTTCCCTGTAGTCTGACTAATGTCCATGTTTGGATGGATTTATGTATGATATTAAATAAAACTGCAAGTAATGTGGAAACTGACAAAACTAACTATAAAACATCTGACTGACTGGTTTTAGGTGTTTGATGCTTATTCCTTCTGTAAATGTTTTTAAACCAGCGGGGGTGCTTTCTGTAGTTTTTCAGAATACTATTAATGTAAAAAGTCTACTGTATAATTGTGATCATCAAATGGAGGTCCATGGGCCACATCCAGCCCATGAGCTTGTTCCACCAAGCCTGAGATGAGTTGAAGTAACCAATTTGGCTCCAAAATGGTTAACGGGACAGTTATAGCTGTATATAACTGTTCCAGTCAAACCTTAGACATAACCCTAAGAGCGATCTCATGCGATATCACAAGCTCAGTGTTTGTTCTGAGTGACTCTCAGCTACTACCACATCAAACTCAATAGCATTGAAATTAACTGAAATATCAATTTTTGTGTTTTTTAAGATTTGTTGGCTGCGGCAGCAATCTTGACAGAGTTTGCTCCAAAGGTTAATCAGTTGTAGATGTACATCCCATATATATCTGCGGAGACATTTGTTTAAATCCATCCAGTGGTTCAAGAGATATTTTGCTGACAGACAGACAGAGTTGACTAATGGCAACATTTTATAAAACATAAATTATGTAATCAGAAGGTGCTTTGGAAGTTTTGAATACCTCTCAGCTACTTCAAAACAAATTTTAGCTCAATATTTGTGAAAATGACTGTTGAAGCCATTCTGAGGCCTGCGTAGCTGCGGCAGCCATATTGAATCTGGCTGACTCAGAAAGCCATTGGGCTAAAGAGCTTTGTCCGATGATTACTTTCTGAGAGATTTATTATAATCTTCCAAACGCAGCAGACAACTGAACACGTGCACACACAGACATGAATAAAAACATGATCACCTTTTAGTTTTTGGCAGTGGGCAATACAATAATAACAAAGTCTTTGGTTGATGCTTCTCTTATCTTCATTCTTGGCACCTTCGTCCATCACAAATCAGTTTACAGTGTCATCATGTGCATCATGTGCAAACTTCTTTTTTTCAACCCCTACAGTGTTTTCAAATGTATAATTTCTAAAAGCTGGTGAAATATTGGAAATAAATTCCTTTGTATTAAATTAATTTGTCTGTTAATTTTGTTTTTGTGAACCTGATAATTTTTCAGATGATGGTGTTTGTGTAAATGAACTTTCACAGTCCATTCATCCCGTTCTTCCTCCAACCTGTCCAGGTATTCTCATCTTCATCAACTGTGCTTATGTGAAATGGGGGACTCTGGTCCAGGACGTCTTCACTTATGCAAAACTCATGGCTCTCTTTCTCATCATTATTGTTGGAATCCTGCATATGGTGACCCGTAAGTGAAAAGAAAATTAAGAATTCATCAAAGAAGGAAGAGCCATGTGCTTTAAACTCCAATGTCTTTTTATAGGGGAAGCAAAGAGCTTTGAGAATCCATTTGAGGGCTCCGCCACAGACTCAAGATCCATAGCGTTGGCCCTTTACTCTGCTCTGTTCTCCTACTCTGGCTGGGATACACTCAACTTTGTCACCGAGGAGATCCAAAACCCTGAAAGGTGATCACACTGTGTACACACAAGCTCTGATGGTTATTACATACCTTTTCATAAACTTTAAGAAGCCCACGTGGACAGCTGCTGCTCTGTCAGGCATGAATGAAACAGTCCATACAACAAAATAATGTTTTTGAGTTAAGGTGGACCTGAATGAGTCCAGTTATTAGTCAGTGAGGACATTCAGTCCATCTTCCTTAATTAGGTACTGGTCATTGATGCCTCTGCCACACAAGGCTCCGTTGAAAGAACCCCTCACAAGTTCACTGTTGTGTGTACAATGATCACAAAATCAGATCAAATCGATGAGAGATTGACAGATCAGCACTGGGTCGGAGGTGGTATCTGAGCTGATCTCACATTTGATTGGGGTCCTCAAGGTCTGTCAAGGTTCCTCGCATCACAACCAGAGAGGACTTAGGTCCAGTGGTGTGATGAGACTCTTCCCACAAAACAAGTTCAGATTTTTTTTATTAGAAGTTATTCACTCATTACATCTTCTTTTTAAATGGTAAATGGAGCTTATTTATATAGCGCTTTCCAGCCCCCTGTGAGGAGCCCCAAAGCGCTTTACAATACCAACCATCCACCCATTCATTCACACATTCATACACCGGTAGTGGTAGCCTGCCTTGCAAGGCGCCATCCAGACCTACCGGGAGCAATTTGGGGTTAAGTGTCTTGCCCAGGGACACAACGACACATGGTGGGCGGATGCGGGATTCGAACCTCCAACCTTCCGATCGGGGGTCGACTGCCATTACCACTGTGCCACGGCCGCCCCAAATAAATCACTTTGTTGGATGGTAAGAAACTTCAACATGTGCTGGTGGCCTTCCAATATTAGGCCACTGTGATATCTGTAACACTAGTTAATAGTACAAAAAGAGCTACAAAGGTTTAGAAAAAACATGCTTTTGTTATAGTCTAGTCTAAAACCTTTATCTGAAGAATGGATTTTATTGTCTGAAACTTTAACGTGAGTTAAACGAGTCAAGTCGTGTGTTTGTTGCAGCTGTTCAGTTTGCTCCTGTTGTGCTGTCTGCAGGAATCTCCCACTGGCCATCGCCATCTCCATGCCCATGGTGACCATCATTTATCTGCTGACAAACGCAGCGTATTATGTGGTTCTAGACATGCCATCACTGCTGGCGAGTGATGCCGTCGCTGTGGTAAGACACTGACAAGTCTGAAAAAATCCATCACTGCTGCTGAACACTGCTGCACTCTGAGGGGTGTTGTACTGTCACAGGCGTGGCTCAGATATATGGTAAATGGTATATGGAGCTTACTTATATAGCGCTTTCCAGCCCCCTTTGAGGGGCCCCAATATATTGTAGGGGGTACAGTGGTGATAAGTTTTACTGATTTTACCTGTCCACCTGATGTAAATTGAGCAGGTTTTAGACTGACACAAATTATCATCAATAATTCACAGGTTCTCTCTTTTTCACATTACGGTAATCAATAAATTTTGTGACCAGCTGATAAGATGTAAATCACATGAAACGTTAATTTATGTTGATTCAGCAGGACTGAACCATTTATTAACAGAATCATAAAATCTAACGTATAACATGTACATTGATTGATCGATCAGTTTCCTATAATTACTCGTCAGTAGATCTAATTGTGAACAACAGAAACAAGTAATAAGATGATATATTTACTTATGTCTGGAGGCATTTAGCTTAGTTATTACTGGCAAAAAGAAGAGGATAGGAGGAAAAGAGAGGGGTTTAAAGGAAGTTATCTTGAGTGAATTTCAACCAGAAATGACACGTTCTCCGTGCAATCTCCAGCTAGACGTAGGTCCGCTTTTAGTAACATGGCGACTCTTTACCTGGCACGGTCAGTCAAGAAATGGAGCTTCCTTGACGTCCGAGGGGAGGTCAGTCTGGTTACCTTTGCAGCTTCTCACGTCCGCCTTTAACCCACTGAAGTAACGGTAGTCCGGTTGATTTTTCAAGATAAAATATTCCAGAAAGGACCCTGATGCATGCTCAATAATCCAGGTAGAAAAATCTAAAAAAGCTAAGTCTGGTCCTCTGGACATTCATTTATCTTCATTTTGAAGCAGGACAAGGCTATTGACAGTATTCTGTACCACAGACTGTACCCAGGGGAGGCCACGCCAAGTCTGTATGGTTTACCCAAAATCCACAAACAAGGTGTACCTTTAAGACCAATTGTTAGCATGATTAACTCGGTCACTTACAATGTTTCCAAATATCTGGCATCTGTACTCATCCCTTTAGTTGGCAGCTCAGAACACCACATACAGAACACCATGGACTTTGTGGATAAGGTGAGGGATGTCATCATGGAGACTGATGAAACAATGGTCTCTTTTGATGTCACATCACTCTTTACGTGCATTCCTGTTGATGAGGCAGTAGAGGTGGTCTGTTTAAGGTTAAAATCAGACACCACTCTGAACAGCAGGACCACGCTTTCCACAGAGCAACTGTGTCAACTCTTGAAACTGTGCCTGCAGTCAACCTACTTCACATATGGGGAGCAATATTATAGGCAGAAACATGGGTGTGCTATGGGGTCTCCAGTTTCTCCTATTGTTGCCAACCTGTACATGGAGGAGGTAGAAAAGAGAGCCTTGACGTCCTTTTCAGGGAGACCACCAAGTCATTGGTTCAGGTATGTTGACGACACCTGGGTTAAAATTAAATCTCAGGAAGTCCAACATTTCACTGATCACATCAACTCTGTGGATAAATATATCAAGTTCACACGAGAAGATGTAAAAAATGGCAGGTTGGCTTTCTTGGACTGTGAGGTCTCAGTTTCTGATAGAGGAAATTTGCAAACTGAGGTGTACCGCAAACCCACACACACAGACCAGTATTTACAGTTTGACTCCCATCACCCTCTGGAGCACAAGTTAGGAGTCATCAGGACTCTGTATCACAGAGCAGACAGCGTCCCCACTAACTCAGCAGCCAGACAGAAGGAGAAATCACACACAAAACAGGCTCTAGAGAAATGTGGTTCCCTTACCAGTCTTGTCACTCGGTGCAACATATCACTATGGGAAATTGCGCCCGCGCAGTTTACCTGAAGGAATACAATCACGCCTTTACGGCAGGGGCGTCAGCGTCGCGCCAGAGGCCCCGCCCTCTGGGTACTTAAGCCGCTGACGCCCATCCATCGATCTCTTATTGCCCTTCACCTCGCTTAAACCTGAACTCTCTCTCTCTTCGCGGGACTTCTCTGTTGCTTCATCGCTCGACCAGAGGTGAGCTTGCTCCCTACACAGAGCGCACAGAGAATTATTCCTGCGTACTGCTGGGCTAGCGAAAGCTAGTCCGGCACATTTTTCCTTAACCTCGAAGTTTTTTCTTCTCCTCTTTCCGCAGACTGCTTCGCTCGACGGCGCTAACTGCGTCACACCGCTACCTCTTCTAACTCGTAGCAAGGCTAGCCAGTGAAAGCGATGCGATGGAGGAGACGTCTCAAATTAGAAGAAAAAGGATCTTGGAAGGACTCGCTCGTCTTATCTCGGACATGCCTCCGGAGAAAGGAAAGCGAAAGACAAGACTTCCAAAAAAGACCAGCAAGACGGCGAGCCCGACCTCGCGCGCCTGCCCCAGCGGATGCGGTTTTTCCCTCTCAGCGACGGACACCCACGAGGCCTGTCCCGTCTGCTTGGGGATGTTACACGCAAACATGGCGCTGGACGCACCCGAGTCTTGCCCACACTGCAGCCAGATGCTGGAGGCGGTGAGGAGGCACCGGGCGGACTTCGTCGCCAAGGCTATGGGGGCTGCTGCGGTGCCAGCGGACCCGGACACCACTGAGCCTCTGACTCCCACGCCGGAGCTCGAGAGCATGGCTTTGGATGACAGCACCCGAGTCGAATGGGGCGACAGCCCAGATGTGCTGGCCCCCATGGTGGACTTAACTGTCGAATTTGACACTCGAGGCATGATGAACGAGGACGAGATCTCGATTTCAGCCTCAGGTGAATTTTCTGCGGACGACGCCGACGTCGGGTACGGGGAACAGGGAGAAGACCTCTCCCGTACCCCAGTACCTGTGCTCCCGGAGACGGACTTTTCCATCCTTGCTCTGTTCAACTTGTGTCACTGAGCAACGGACGCACTGCAGATCCCATGGCCGGAGCCTCCACCTCGTCAACAAGTCACGAGGTTGGCAGGAAATTATTTTTATTCAAAGCAGCAGACTGCCACGAGGCAAAGGATGCCCGTCTTCCCGGACTTCCTCACGGGTTCCTTCTTTTCACCTGATGGCTCATTTCGTATGTTGCGGGAGTTTCAGAGACATTGAGACGTTTATTTTCTAAACACAACGTCCCAGTGGCTTTTAAACCCCAAAATACATTACGGCAAAGACTGGTTCATCCCAAAGATCCAGTCCCCCGGCACAAACAGAGTAATATTGTGTATGCTGTTCAGTGTCAGGAGGGCTGTGATCAGTCTTATATCGGGGAAACTAAACAGCCACTGGCCAAAAGGATGGCCCAGCACAGAAGATCAACATCATCAGGTCAGGACTCTGCAGTCTACACTCATCTCCACGCCAGCGGTCACTCTTTCAAGGATGAAGATGTTCACATCCTTGATAGAGAGGAACGATGGTTTGAGAGAGGAGTAAAGGAGGCCATCTTTGTGAAAAGAAACCGTCCATCATTAAACAGGGGTGGAGGCCTCCGGGTTCAACTGTCCCCCTCTTACAATGCTGTTATTGCTAGTATCACTCAGCCCTCTGTGAATAGCAAACAACCATCAGGGTGCTAACGATCCATCGTTAGGCTGATGGTCCTCCTTGATCATGTGAGCAGCTGGTTTCAGGCTGTCATCAGCCAACTGGTCGATCCACTGTGAGAGGGTGCTATTTATAAGACTGAGCTGAATACAGCAGCTCAGACTGAGGAAGTCTTTCGGACGAAAGACGAAACGTTTCTACAATTTTTTTGCTTTGTTTTGTTTTGTTTTTTGAATGTCCAGAGGACCAGACTTAGCTTTTTTAGATTTTTCTACCTGGATTATTGAGCATGCATCAAGGTACTCAGAATATCTTGTTTGTCAAGGAATCTATCTAGTCTAGTCACAAATAATCTTTCGAGAATTTTTGAGAATTGTGGCAAAAGAGATATAGGTCTATAATTAATATATACACACTTATCACCATTTTTATAAAGAGGAATTACTTTAGCAATTTTCATTCTGTCAGGAAAAATGCCTTTTGAAAATGACAGATTACAGACATAAGAAATAAATATGTGGCAAACATTGAAAAGTAATCTAAACAGGTTATAAAACATAGTTTTTGCGATGATTTCAAGCTGTTGAGGTCAAAGCTTTGGAAACAACCCCTTCACTTCCATGAATGAGGTGTGACGTCATGTCAGGGATCCAATCCTGCAAGACCTCCAGAGTTCTATTGCACAAGACTGGTGGCTGCTGCAAACACAGGCAGTCCATGGAGAAAACCCCCCATATCCCACCTGTTCTCAACCCATCACTGCCAAACAAGCAACCCCAAACCTACTTTCTGACTGAGGCTCAAAGTTATTTGTCAAGAAAAAAAACCTGAAGGCTGAAGAAAGTTCAGCAGTAATGAGATTTGAGAGATCTGTGATACTGAGCATGTTTGGGTTTTACAGTTAGAGTGTAGTGTACTGCGTTTAGCATCAGCGTCAGAAGCATTTGTACTGTGTG
>JBBPBX010000225.1:58988-106837 GCA_038048925.1 Garcialebias charrua
CGCTCGCTCGCGCCACACCAATAGAAGCTCGTCTCCTGCTCTGGGCCGATTCGTTCTCCTCCAATGGGAGGCTGGCGTGACGGTCTCTGGCGGGGTGATGGTGGGCTGGGACACTTTACCTCCTGAAGCCCCATGGGTACCCCTGGCTGGTGCTAATGGGACCTTGTTGGGAAGGCTGGATCAGGTTACAGGGCTTTGTTGAAGCGCTTGTGTCATCCATCAGGGGAAGGGAGCTGATGATGCTTATGGATATGAATATCAGCATTTCAGGGCCTGGATGGGAACTGGAACGTCTCAATATTGTTTTATGTATGATTTATTTTTTAGCTGCTCATCGCTTAGACATAATAAATGGGCTTTTAGAAGAAAAAAGTACTGTTATGTTGTAATGACCTTTCAGTTTGTGACTTCACATACAATATTCATATTGTATTAATATTAATCTCATGGGCGATGCAGACTGCAAAACAACTTCAAACAAGTTTTTAGTTTACGTTGTTGCAAGTTTGACTTTTAAAATACACTTTAGGTATTTTTCTCAATTATATAAATTTGTCTTACCAGATACAAAAAATCAGACAAAAATTAAACTAGAGATGACGTTTTCTGTGATAATAAAGTGAATGTGATGAGAGGTGAATCACTGCTGAAGCTACATCAAATGGAGGAATAAAAAGCTAAAAAAATAAATAAATGCAGAACACTAACTAAATACGTAAATCAGCCAAACACTACTGCTTTTGAATTTTTTTTTTTTTAATTTGTGCAAGGAAGCTGGAAGAAGCTGAAGCAGAACAAAATGTGAAAGGAGCAGTGAAAGGTTGTAAACAGATCTAAAGATTTGATGGAAAATGAGCTCAATTCGTTTTCTATGAGGAAAAAAAAGGCAGAAAAGGCTAATATATATAAAAAAGCTGAAGTTGCACCAATACCAAAAGCCATAGCAGAGTGGAACATATTGATTTATGATTTGTTGAAATAGCTTGAAAACTGCAGGACGAGAAAGATGCTGGAAAACCTACGGAAGAAAACTGGATCACAGTAGTGTGAATATTTCAGAAACATTCACACAATGAACTAATTGTAGTTAAAAACACTGGATAAAAGTTATTCTGAACCACTGAACAATGCTGGTTTTAGTAACATGCTCCCTGTTTGTGTTAGCATGCTAACATTTGCTAAATGAGCCCAAAATGGTTCAGAATGTTGCAGAGCCGTTGTTTCGTTGCAGCCCTGAACACGTCAAACCCGTCCACGGTGAGGGTTTGACAGCTTTAACTTAAAGTCTGCTTCTTTTTTTTAGCTTTAGCAATTACAACTTCTGGGTAAAGTGGGCAAACAGTTTGTGACAGGACAACAAAAGGCAGTGAAGCGCTAAATATTTCAGCATAATCCTGAGGCAAAATGTTTTGACGTCTTCTGGATAATTCATAACAAATGTCTTCTGAACAAAAAGATGGGGATTTACGAATAAGATTCATTACCGGAGGGCCTAAATGGTAAACGGACCACCATGCAGTGCCTTTTTCACCTCTCCAGGTTCTGCAGAGCGCTGTACAGGGCCTCCAGTACAGATTTTACGCTCTACAAACAGCACTTTTTAATATTCCTTTGCACACCGATATCATGAGTGCAAAGGGGGGTTCATGTCGCCTGAGGACACCGCATGCACGCTGCACCAAAGGGATGAACTCCTAATGCTTTAATTGGAAGACCTCCCAACTAATGGGCCAGAGCTGCGATCACGAACAAGTTTTATTACTAACCTTTCACGTTTGCCGAGACATGTACCAACATTAAATTAAAAAATTAAAGCCAACGAGATGAATGAATACTACATTTAACCGTTAAATGCTCAGATGGACTGTTCACGTCAGAACACGTGTCAAACTGAAGGCCCATGGGCCAAATCTGGCCCTTATGAACATCTCATCTGAAGCTGATATTAAACACAGAATATTGTATTACTTCTCATTTTGCCCCCCAAAAAATTGTGCAGACTTCTCATGAAGGTTGGCTAACTTTGAATCCAGAAAAAGGCAGAATTTTTCAATAGTCTTTGATTTTGATGTGGAATGAGCAGTACAGAACGCCAAGCAAAATATGTGATTGACTTACTGTATCGACTGAAGTTAACCCGGGGCTTGGACCAACCTATTAATTCTGCCACCCAGCCCTTTGGGAACCCTGCTTTAGAAGAAAAAACTACCAAGAACCAAATGAACCAGTTGGTGCTTACGTTGCCAGAACCAGTCAGTATTGACAGATAATTATTGTATTTATGTGATACTTTTATGGTTCATTATAAGACATTTAATATAAAAAAAAATTCACTTAGCTCAGGAGTGTTCAGTCCTGGTCCTCCAAGGCCAAAATCCTTCGTGTTTGACCAGTTTCCCCAACACTCTTCACTTCTGCAGGATCCTGTTAAATCACCCATTGCTTCAAACCAGGTGTGCTGGAGCAGAGAGGGATCTAAAACCAGGCAGAACAGCAGCCCTGGAGGAGCAGGATTGGACAGTTTGGGTCAAATTACAATCATTTTAAAGCAGTATACTTTATTTTGTCATTTCCGTCCTGAAGCCGGCATGTTGCTGGTCAAAATAAATAAAGAAGCTGTTAATAATAATAATAATAATAATGAATTTAATTTATAAAACACACTTTTCATTAATGAAAATCTCAAAGTGCTACGAAGTGCAACAAAATTAAAGATCAAATAAAAACAAGTGATAAAACAAATAAAATCAATAATAGTATCAACTAAGATCAAAGATAGAATCATGTGGAGGCAGAGTAGGCTCGCTTAAAAAGAAAGGTCTTCAAGCCGCTTTTAAAGTCAACCAGTGACCGTGGAGCTCTCAAGCAGTCAGGAAGAGAGTTCCATAGGCGGGGGGCAGCCACACTGAAAGCCCAGTCTCCCATGGTCCTTAATTTGGTTTGAGGAATGTGAAGGAGATTACTGTTCTGTGACCGTAGAGACCGGGTGGATGAATATGGAACAAGAATGTCCTTTAGATAATCTGGTGAAGTTCTGTGTAAGCATTGATGTGTAATGAGAGTAATTTTGTACTGAATTCTGTAGGTGACAGGAAGCCAATGGAGGTTATGGAGAATTGGTGTAATATGTTCAAATTTACGAACTCTCAACAAAATCCTTGCTGCACTGTTTTGAATATATTGAAGCTTCTGAAGAGAACAAAGTTCTCTCTGTAATTGAACTAGATCTTTTTAGACTGTTTGGTAAAACGACAAAGTATGTTGTACTACAAATTTGATTATGTATTTACATGGACCATCCTGGGCTCCAGCATCAACGTGTGGCACAGGGGCTGCAGAAAGAAAATCTCAGCAGAAAGCGGTGAAGGCTGCACAGACTGTTAAGAGTCAGCCTCCATCGCAGATAAACACCAGATGCAGGAAGAGGGGCACCTGCATCATGAAGGACCTCACTCACCCAGCACACACACTTTTCACCTCGATCCCCCCAGGCAGGAAGTTGAGGAGCATTAAGTGTAGAACCACTAGACTGAGGAACAGCTTCTACCCTGAGGCTCTTGCGACTCCTGAATCCCTTACCAGGAAAATCACTGTAGTGCCACTTCAATTGGAGATTTTTAAACTTTGTGCCGCCAATTATCCGTGCTGTTGATTTCTTATACCCATCTGACTGTTTTTCTTGTTGCTGTGTTCATCTGTGACCATCTGCTCATACAGACTCATGTTCGTGCTGCTGTTTGTAATGATGTTTTTCTATTACATTAGTGCTTAGTGTATTTCTAGTTGATGTTTTTCTTAGTTATATCCTAGATGTTATTACTGTTTTTCTCTTATATTTTGTTGTTGGATGTAACTGGGACCTTGCGTACATAATCTCGTTTCACCACATGTACCACATGCGATGCAAATGACGACAAAGATTCTCTGACTGACTCATGTTCAGGCTGCTGTTTAATACACCTTATATTATTATCGTTTAGCCTATATCTTAGATCCTTGTATGTTTTTTTTTATAAACTTTATTTTGGGGTATAAATGGGACCTTGAGTACACATTTTCATTCCACCTCATGTACCATGTGATGCAAATGACAAAGAACCCTGAATTTGCCTCCACTTTTAGATGTTTTGAATACCAGTTAACTATTTTAAGGCAATGCGGTAAGAGCTTAAAAAGCAGGACATAAAAGATTTAATTTGAGGAAATTGTCTGCCGATCCAATCTGTACTCTGCTATTCAAACATGACTAAATGGACCTTGTTACATTTCAAGTGGATTTCTCCGTACACCAACAAGATGTGGTCGAATAGC
Organism: Garcialebias charrua; assembly: GCA_038048925.1. Taxonomy (NCBI): domain Eukaryota; kingdom Metazoa; phylum Chordata; class Actinopteri; order Cyprinodontiformes; family Rivulidae; genus Garcialebias; species Garcialebias charrua. The sequence goes on from JBBPBX010000225.1 coordinate 63,300, forward strand.
GTCCGGCTCATGCCTCCAGTTGCTTCATGGCGTTTTGCAGCTAACCACTATCCGAATACAAGCGCTACTATGACGTGCCAAAATGCTTTTATAAATACTGTATTTTCTGGCATGCAAGTTGCTCCGGAGTATAAAGCACTATTCGCACAGGATTAGTTTTACCTATGACCACATGGTATTCGTAATAATTGCGGAGATTGTCTATGTTGTTAATCCCGTGCGAATTGGCCATGTCAGTTATTTGTGAAGTAAAAATTCCCCCGCAAATTACCTAATATATTTTGCTGAACTCCGAGGTCCTGTGAGAACACTACCGTATTTTTCGGCCTATAAGTCACAGTTTTTTTAAACTAATTTTCATGTCCTGCGACTTATGGGGCGAAGCAACATATTTATGGATTTTTCCACTTTATTAATTGGACTTTGCAACATATAGGACGGTGCGACCTTTCACCCGGAAAATACGGTAATCCAACGAATAGGCATCTGTGATTAAGACAGAAATGGGGCGGGATCGGATACGTTATTAGGCGGTTTAGGCCAGCCATCCATCCATCAATCCATCCAGCATTCCTCCGCCTGCACCAGCTGAGTGAAGCGAGCGCGCATGGGAGGACTCGCTGTAGTTCTTAGAAATTTAAAGAGTCAGTCAAAAATTGTGTTACTTTTATGAGAAAAAAAAACCTTATACAAGTCGCTTTGGCGTACAAGTGTCAGGACTGACTAGGCCAGTGCTTCATGGTTTTCTTTTATTTTTTAGAACGTTTTATTAACATATAAACACAGAATATTGAAGCGGCTCCGAGCGGACATGCAGCAGGAGGCAGAGCTGAACTCAAGTTCAGCAGAGCGGACTGTGGCTCAAGCAGAATGCTTTTCCCTGCTGAAAATATTTCTAAGTCCTGAGCACAACAGAAAGTTACATAGTGCAGCTTTAACACCTGAACTTCATGGGACTTCTCTGTTGTCGCATCGCTCGACTGAGGTGAGCTTGCTCCCTACACTGAGCGTATAGAGAAATTTTCCTGCGTATTGCTGGGCTGGCGAAAACTAGTCCAGCGTTTTTCTACTCACCTTCAAAGTTTTCTTCTTTCCGCAGCTTTTGCTCGACGGCGCTAACTGCGTCACAACCTCCTGCTATCATTAGCAGGCTAACCAGCGTAAGCAAGACGACGGAGAAGACGGCTTCAAACAAAAGAAAACTAGGAACAACTTCGACGCTTCTCGCCGGACATGGCTCCCGAGAAGGGAAAACGGAGAACAAGGAGGAGGAAAACCAAGACGACGAGTCCTCGCTCGCGCCCATGCCCCAGCGGCTACTCCCTCTCGGCGACGGACACCCACAAGGCCTGTCCTGTCTGCCTACGGTTTCTGCACGCGAGGAAAGCGCTGGAATTCCCCGACTCCTGCCCTCACTGCCGTCGAATGTCGGCAGTAGTGAGGAAACGACGGGCTGACGCGTTGGCTAAATCCATGGCTAGAAACGCGGCGCTGAAGGTCGCACGTCGCACTAAAGTGCTCGCTCCTGAACCGGAGCCCGACAACGTGGACCTGGAATGCAACGGCCGAGTCGGAGAGGACAACATGTCAGACTCCTCAGTTGCCGCAGAGGACTCGACGCCTGAAGTGTCTGACCAAGACGCCGAATATGGTCACAAAGGAGAAATTGCTGATTCCTCCCAGAACCTGGCGCAAATCTTACCGGAACCGGATCTGTCGGTACCTGCCCTGTTCGACCTGTGCTACAGGGCGGCAGATGCCCTGCAGGTCACGTGGCCAGACCCCACGCCTCGTCAACAGGCTACGAGGCTAGAGGGAAGCTACTTCTATGCGAAACAGCCGACAACGTCGCAGAAAATGCCCATTTTTCCGGACTTCCTCATGGAGCTCAAGCGCTCCTGGGCGGAACCCGGAGCTTCCATCATGCTGCCATTATCCAGACTCCTTGACGTCGCGGGAATGGAGACAGCAGGCCTTGCCAACGCACCCCCGATAGAGACTTTGGCGGCTCACCTAGCCCCCGCAGCCACGGGGATGAAACCCACGCTACCTAGCAGGGCCTGCCGCGCTTCGGAGAAACAACTCGAGAAGTGCTACAAGGCTCAGGGCCTCACGGCTCAAGCAATGAACGCATCGACCATGGTGCAAGCATACCTGGCGGAAAAACTCCAACATATCCAAGTAGCAAAAGACGAGCAGGCCGCAACAGAAGCCATGGAGGAGGCCCACCGTGCCTCGGACCTCGTGCTCTGCATGATAGGAACAATAGCCATTTCCCAAGGCAAGGCAATGGCGGAAATAGTTGTCGCCCAGCGCCACCTTTGGCTAACTCTGTCGGACCTCCCAAAAAACCAGAGGTCCACTTTCCTCTAGCACCCCATCGAGTCGACGGGACTCTTCGGGGGAGCTCTGGAACGCGTCCAGGCCAGACTGGAACAAAGACGCAAACAGGCGGAAGCCCTCCGCGAGGGGTTGCCGAGGAAAAGCTTTGCACCCCCAAAGGAAGACACGCGTGACCTACCATGGAAGAGACCTGCTGGTGGTGCTGAAACCTTCCAGTACCAACCAAGGACCTCTTCAGTGACCCAATGTGGAAAACAGACTCGAACCTGATGAAACAGGACGAACTGATAATTTGACAGGTTTGCCCGCTCACGTGGTATGGGAACCTAACTTCTTGAGCCCAGTCTCCCCTTGTAAAAAAACTACGAGGAGTGAGTGGCAAGTGCGCGCGTACCAAACATGACTCGAATGTTGCATGTGTAAACAAAACAAACACTGTTTCAGACATGTACAAAAATAAAAGTACCAAAGCACAGACAGCCCTGGTTCTTGACTCGAGTCCCATTTTTATAAACAAACCATGTGGTCAAACTATGAACCACAGCAAGATACACGAGCCCTGCCAGAGACGATCAGATCTCACGATATCTTCTGTCGGGCCGACCAGCCTGCTAAAAAAAGTGCAAGAGGAGTCAAAGGTCACCCCTCTGGCGCTAAAACACGACGAGCAGCATTTCAACATGCCCTCCAGGCTCAGCGCGCATGCGCAAGCATGAAAAGCGTGCCTACCAAATGATTGGGTCATGACAACGATACATCATGGGCTCAAGTTGCAGTTCTCAAAAAGACCGCCCCACTTCACAGGGGTGCTGCAGTCTAAAATTAACCCTAAACGTGCACACGTGCTGAGGGAGGAAGTCTCATGCTGCAAAAGGGAGTGATTAGCTTGGTCTCAAGACGCAAGCTACGCTCTGGCCACTACAGTAAATACTTCCTGGTGCCCAAAACGAATCATTCCCTGAGACCGATTTGGATCTCAGGACTCTCAACAAGAGGATTAAAACATTTAAGTTCAAGATGCTTACACTGCGGCGAGCCCTCCAGTCTGTGAGACCTGGAGACTACGCGTGTACAGTGGATTTAAAAGATGCCTATTTCCATATAGGCGTATGGAGGAAACACAGGAAGTTCCTCCGCTTTGCCTTCGAGGGAAACTCTTATGAATTCAAAGCTTTACCCTTTGGTTTAAAGACTGCTCTGCGTACATTTACTAAATGTCTGGATGCAGCCCTGACCCCTCTTAGGAATTAAGGACTTAGGGTCATGAATTACCTAGATGACCTGCTGATTCTGTCTGAAAGCAGAAAGCAGGCCCAGTCACACTCCTATAGGGTGATTTCTCACTTGGAGTCTCTTGGTTTTGTTATCAACCTACAAAACCGTGATTTGACTCCATCATGGGTTACCGTATTTTTGGGAGTACAGATAGACACCGTCCAGTACAGAGCATGGCTCTCGAAGGAACGAGTTTCCTCCATTCGCCGTTGCCTGGAAAGATTTAAACTGGACCAACGGGTCCCTGTGAAAACCTGCCAACGCCTCTTAGGCCTCTTGGCGACAGCCATTCCCTGTGTGCCACACGCATTCCTGAAAATGCGGCCCATACAAGTACTGTATGGCTAAACCAACGAATACAACCTGACCTGCCTAATCAAGCAGAAAAGGTTAGGATAGATTCAGAGTGCCTGGAGGCCCTGGAGAGATTTGTCCGTTTTCACAGAAGGGGTCTCATTGGGAAGGGTGTCATCTCGTGTGGTCATCATGACGGACACCTCAAAAACAGGATGGGGGGTGATCTGTAGAAATCAGAATGCCCGCGGCCTTTGGAACGAACAGGAAGCAAGATTACATATCAACTTCCTGGAGTTGTTGGCTGTATTCCTGTCATTAAAATACTTCTTCAACAAAGGTCTGATTGCTGGACAACACATCCTAGTGAAATCAGATAACAGGACCACAGTGTCCTTCATCAACAGGGAGGGAGGGACAAGGTCCCAGGCCCTCCTAGGACTGGCGCAGAGGATGCTCACATGGTGTGCTCCAAGAATCTTGTCACTTAGGGCAACTCGTCCCTGGTGAACTAAATTATGGAGCGGACGCCCTCTTAAGTGGACCTCTTTATGGTGTGGTCACACCGAGCAGCGTTTTTACCTCCGAAAACGCTCCTCACGCACGGAAGTGGACGCGCTACCCAGTGTTGTCCAAACTATAGTGTTGCGGCGGCTTCGTTGCTGTGGCGACGGGGTGTGGGAGGAGCTTACCGGTATACAGAGTGCACTCCGCCAGGCGAGGAGCCTTTTATTTCCGTCTCTGTCGAGCAGACTTGACTGGTCGTGAAGGAATTGTCGCGAACACACAGCTACAATGAGTTTCTCTTCCATAGTCCACGAGCTCGCGAGTCTTTTCTTTTTTTTTCCGACAAACAATACGTCACATAGTGCGCGCGCACCCTCGTTTCCGCGTCACATAGGGACTCTCCCACTGCCCCCTCTCTTCTGCCCCCCGACTCTCCCTGATTGGTTGACACACCAACCAATCAGGTGGAGTTGAGCGGCGTTTGAAAGTTTGAACCGCGAAATCTTCAACATGTTGAATGCTCGGTTTGGAGGTGGAAGCCGGTTCACGTGCACGAAAAAACGCTACTCAGCACGCTCAACACACACGCGACCTGACGCCAGACGCCAGGAGGTGCCTGAGTGCGTCCACCATTGACTTTACATGGAGGCTGGAAGCTTTGGAGGTAAAAACGTTGCTCGGTGTGACCACACCATTAGGCGTCAGAATGGAGCCTGAACCCACGATTTGGGAAAGCCTCTGTGGACCTGTTCGCCTGCAGGGCTAGCTCACACTGTGACCTTTATTTCTCCTTGAGGGAAGCAGACGCTCCATTGGGCATGGATGCTCTGACACATGATTGGCCAGCAGGGGTGCTCTACTATGCCTTTCCACCTGTCCCTCTGATCGGGGCGACATTGGAACGGGTACGTCAGGGAGCTCTCTCCTTGATTATCATAGCCCCCAGGTGGCCACAGAAAACGTGGTTCCCGGAGCTGATTTCAATGCTATCTGGGATACCATGGCAATTGCTTTCTCACAGGGACCTATTGACTAAGGCGCGTGGGCAGCTTCTACACCAACGTCCAGAGTTATGGCAACTTTCAGCTTGGCCTTTGAAGGGATCTGGCTGAGAACCTAAGGCTTTGGTTGCTTTGTCCCAAAACAAACAACAACATTAAGAACAAAGTTTACAAGGACCTGGGAGGTTACCCTGTGCTTGGCTTGGGTTTTTGACCTTCACATCTGTCACCCAATTTCTTGTGACATGATGGGTCCATTTTTTCCTCCTGTTTCTCAGGATGTTCCAACGAGAAAAGGGGATGATAAGTACTCACACTGATGGAGCACGCTTAAGCAGTCTCTGGTTGGTGTATACATATTCATGCCCAGTGGAAACATGTTAGTGTTTCTTACATCTGGCATTTTTTCCTCTTAGCATTTGTTTTCTGCTTTCCCTGCAGAAAAGTGGCTGGGAGATGCCCGTCTTTTAGGACGGATGCTCTCACATGCACTTTGCTGAGCATTTCAAGGGCGTGAATGGATTATGTTCCCATAGCAAGTATGTTGCACGAGAGACCGACTGAAAGGGAACTGAAAGTTATGCACCATAACTCATGTTCCCTGAAGGAAGGGAACGAGGTGCAACATATCTGGCCCTTTCAATGCTGAAAGCTCGGTGAAGTGCAATTTTGGAGAAAGATGGAGGGGCGCAAGCCGCTTAAGTACCCAGAGGGCGGGGCCTCTGGCTACTTAAGCGGCTTGCGCCCCTCCATCTTTCTCAAGAATGCACTTCACCGAACTTTCAGCATTGAAAGGGCCAGATATGTTGCACCTCGTTCCCTTCCTTCAGGGAACATGAGTTATGGTGCATAACTTTCAGATTTCAACAGTGAATTTTGGAGCTTTGACAAGATGGGAGTATCATGCGATCAATTGATTTTGTGTTTGTTGCGACAGACCTAGGACTGACAAATCGATTAAAAAAAACCTGTGACTTATACACTGGAAAATACGGTAAGCATGGGGATTATTTAAAACAACAAAACTTCCACTGAAAGAATGAAAACGTTTTACTTTGTACAAAATGAAACGCATGTCCCTTGAACAACAGAGGTACAATATGCACATTCAGTTTTTAACACCAGCAGTGATGCATCTTAAATTCTTTATTTTTGCTGTGTCCCATTTACAGAAATACAGTGGTGTTTCTTAAACGACATGGTCTGAGAAGGGGATAAAACTCTCACTCGAATCCCAGTTGGTAACTTATTAAAACACATTTGCAAGACAGAAAAATAAAATAAAAATAGACTCGATATCTGCAAACATTGTTCCCTTCATTAAAGCCTTTGAACCAAACATGAAACGAATGCGTTGACGTCCACATTTGACCTGTTGGGATTCAAACTCGGAACACTGAAAACTGCGCGGTGAATTGCTTCCCAATCGTTAGCGGATGTTTTTTTGTTGTTTTTGTTTTTAGGAATAAGAAAAGGCAGGTGAGATAATCAGAGTGCTTTACTCGGGCGAATAAAAACGCCACAAAACACCACACGATGATTGACAGAATTACTCTCCTTAATAGTGAACACAAACCAGCAACAACAAAAAAATAAAGAGATGACCAATTATAACATAAATAAGAAATGTAATAAATTATTACATTAAGGCACCTGAAATAAAAGGGTTTTTGACAAGTTTAGAAATGGTTCAAAAACTTTATAATCTTGGTAGCTTTTAAACACTTTATTCTGATTTTTAATAATAGAACACGTCTAAAAAGCTTAAAAAATTTAAAATAAATGAACTAAAGATTGTGCTTTTTGTTTGAGAACTGTAAAAATAAAAAGTCTTGGAAAGAATTTTGCTTATATTCTTAAATATTTATCTAAACGAAACTGATTCAGTAAGCATACCTAAACCAGAGCAAACAAAAAAATTAGCATTTTAACTTTATAACCATTTTTAAACCCTTCAGAAAACCCTTCAGACGGTGGTACCTCGCTGTAAAGATTCAACTGTGGGACACTGGATATTTAGTGTTATAAAACCTGCTTCTTTCTTCTTTTTTGACGGACATAAATAAAAGGAATGACATTGTAAAAAAATAAAATAAAAATAATATTAATAACAATAAAAATGTGTGACTTGTATTTAAGTTACTTATTTCAAATATACACAGCGACTCCTTTAGTATTTACAGGTATGTACAGAGTAGTCATTTCTGGATTTATTCAGTTGTTTGATCGAATACCTCGAACGGCGCTGCTGTGAAACTGAACTCTAAATGTACACGTATCCCTTTGAGATCAGAGAACTGGGAGATCAAACTGGGCAGCACGACTCGGAGCCACAACGAGACTCGTAGAAAGGCACTTGCTACCAACTCAAATACTGCAAAAATTCCTCAAATACAAGCTTTCAGCCAAAGACAACTGAGAGACAGGAGAAGAAAAGAAAAAAACACAATGGAAGGCCACATAGTAGGCACTGGGGTTTCTGTCCCCACTCCCTCCCCCTCCAGGCCGAGTGTTTTGGTAAGGCTTGAGCATGACAGCCACAGGTGGATCGGTGGGCAATGTTTGGAAGGTGACGGAGCAAAGGCAGGGTTGGATACAAACAGTCCATTTTTCCTCAGAACCCTTCCTTCACCGTCTTCTTACCGCGTAGAAACCCCCACAGACACTGAACAGGAGCCCACGGACAATTTAACCAAACAAATCATAATCGTCTGTAAACAATCTTTATACAGCTTCTTTTTTTTAAGTCAATTCTTATAAAGCAAATGTTTCTTTAATGGTACAGATCCATAACCAAAAAAAAAAAAACCATATATTGCAGTAAGCTTCTTTTGATTCCTGAAAAAAAAAAAGCTGTTACATTTCCGTTTCCTCTATATGCGAAGAAAAATAGAAGCTCAGAAGCAAAAATGAGATGTTCACTATGCTCCAGCCTCCAGTGACAAATAAACCAACAAAAGAAAGGCTTAATAAAACATAAAGCCTCGTTTCCTTTTCAAAAGAAGTCCACAACGTAATAGAATAGTTGCTGCCTCGCAGCCTCTTGCTTCTGCATTGTTCCGTTTAAACTTCTTATACACAATGGTCTCTGAGCGGTTTCTGACCGGTAAAGACGGCGCTGACGTTTTTCCAGCGGTTGTCCTTCGGGCTGTGGCCTTGGGTCCGGTGCGGAGCTCTGAGGGGTGAACTGGAGCTGTGCAGGGTGCAGATCAACCCCCCACTGGACTGCACCGCAGTCTTTGAGTACTTATAAACTAGCTGCTTTCCTGCCTCGGCGCCTCCACACTCCTCCTCGAGCTCGCCCTCCGTCTCTTCCTCCTCCTCGTCCTCCTCCTCGTCACCATCATCATCACACGTCCGACAGGAGGAGCCCATGAGCTTTTTGCGCTCCTGCTCGGCCTCCCTGTTGTTTTCTTTCGGCTGCTGTGGCAGCGGCTGCTCGCGTCCCACAACGAGCCGCAGCGGCTCCCAGTGGTTGTTGACGTTTGCGTCAGTAGCCGCTTGTGAGGTTCTTTCACGCTCTTTTCTCCGTTTGCGCGTCCACCAAACGCATACAATGATGCAGAAGAGGCATAGCAAACAGAAGACGACACATAGAAGAGGCACTAGGTAATCTGTTGAGGAAAAGGAAAGAAATCAGGGGAAGTAGTACTTTAAGAATGTTCTTGATCAGAAAACCAAATGGGACCAACAACAAAGCCTTGAGGTACACCATTTTCATATCATTACTCACCCACTGAACGTGGCATAACCTGCGTTTCCACTTTGACCTCAATGACTGCCAGCATTATGGTGCTGTTGTGCCTCTTGGATAAGGTGCCCACAATGGCACTGGCGGCCTCCTGGATCAGACTGTGGTCTGGTAAATTCTCCGGCCGGAAAGACTTGAAGCCACGACAGAAAGCAAGGAGAAGTTTAGACAGCAGCAAGCAGGGACATCAGAGTGTGGAAAGTTTATTTAAAAATGAACTTTTGTGACTCTAAGCCCTCAGCGAACAAGTTCACACAGGGCTGATATCTTAAATCTGGTGAATGTTGCATCACTCCCAGTAGTAATGGATTTTACCCAAACCAGCGATTATCTTTTCATCACAGAAAGTAAAGTGCATAGTTTTTACGCCCACTTGAAATGGTTAATGTACATGTGCGGGGTAAAAACAGTTCCTGCAATCAAGGTATGCAAGCGGTTTTACTACGGTACTTATTCAAAGGAAGCTGTGACCAAACGTCTTTCATGTCAGGACTTTAGGTTAAGATCACCCTGTGCTGAGAAATGACAGCCATTTTGATCAAACCTTGAAATTATTCATCAAAATCTCATGGGCTATTGCAATATCTCGCATAACTGGTTAGAGCTTGCAGTATTTCTTTTCTTTAAAATTTGTCCAGTGGGTCATGAGATATTATGTTGACAGTCACACAAAAACAGTTTTGATAAGATAAAAAGTATGAAAAACTGTTTATTTTCCAGTGTCAAAATAACCTTAATTACAACCACACAGCTGATTTTTGGCATTTAAACCATAAACATTAGGTCTTAAAGGTTGGCTGACATGATTTTTGAACTTTGCATAAATTGGCACAACATATACAGTATATCTTTTATCATTCAACTATGTTCGTTGTTACAACGTGATAATTTAATGAAAATTTGTTTCAAAATGAGTTTAAAATTCGCGCTGTGTATCTTCACGGGACATCCGGGTACTTCCGCTTGCTAATTTTGTGACATCAGCGTAGGAATGTCTCCTAGAACACCCCTTTTACATAATAGCGCACAATATAGAAACCGACGAATTTAGCAATCTAAGTTTAGATTTGAGCGATTTTTCTTCAGTTTGGGAAGCAGAAGTTAGTTCAGGGGGTTGAACAAGAAACAGCAGGTTCTGCCTTACCGTTCAGGTGGAGCGAAGGGGGCTCCGAGGGGGAAAGCTTTGTTTGTTTTGTCCAGTTTTGACGAAGTATTTCATCTTTCGGGAAGGTGAAAAGGCTCACTTGTTCACTGATGATATTAGAACACCCAAATGTGACCCAACGTAACGGCATTTTTCAAGTTATACAAAAAATAATAAAAAATAGGCGAACGTGCAGAAAATGAATCTGCGTCCTATACGCAGCCACAGACCGAAATTCCTACGCTGACGTCACAAAATTATCAAGCGGAAGTACCCGGATGTCCCGTGAAGAAACACAGCGCAAATTTTAAACTTCACTTTCAAACTAATTTTCATTAAATTATCATTTTGTTTGCAACATCGAACATAGTTGAATGATAAAAGATATATATGTTGTGCCAATTCATGCAAAGTTCATGTCAGCCAACCTTTAAAAAATTATTTCTGTTAAGAATTGGCTAGTTATTTAATTTATGACAGTTTTCCACCTGGAAAATCAGGGTACAACCTACTGTACATGATAGATGGAAACTGTTATCAACTAGTAGGAAGATTACAAGTCATTTGTTAAAAAAATATATACTGAATAAAAATAAACAGTGATTGACTTACTATAGCCACCTCTACAGCATCCTGATTCGCATGAGAGAGGTCGCAAAGCAGAAGGAGGGCGTGGTCTTTAGCCAAGCTTCTGGCGTCAGGAAGATACCTCAACTCAAAGCAAATGTCCTCCACTGTGGTTCCCTGCATGTGCACAACAAGAACGCACACGGAGACTGGTCAGCAACCATTCTAATTTCAAAACCACCAGCAGCGACAGGCGACGCGTGGACTCACCGGTGGTACTTTGTCTCTGTTAAAAACAAGGGTTATGCGACCGCAGCTGTTGTCCAAATGGCCGCTGTTTGGCTGGCACTTTGTTGTAGTTTGTGGAGGTAAGGGTCCAGCCATCGAACAAACCCCCCACTGACCGCAAGGGGGGGAGAAGCAGGTGTAGTAGCTGTGCTCCAGACACTCTTGTCCAGCTGGGCAGGACTTCCGTCTCCGTTCCTGGCCCGATGATTCGAGCTGGCAGGGACGACGACCGCACAGCACCTGGTGCGACCGGGTCAAAGTAGTCCTCATTTTATCCAACGACTCAGCAACGGCTGAAGTAGATTACTTGAGGAGCGTTTAAAACGATAGGTTACCTTTGTGCAGTCCACTTTCCCGTTGAAGCAGCGGCAGTTGTTGCACTCCTCCTCCCAGTGGCTGCCATGGGGAAACTGCAGGCCAGTGTAGTGGCAAGGCTTCCCAACACCAATGACTACATCCAAACAAACAGCCACGTTGAGTTTTAGCAGCAAAACATTCACAGACTTCTGTATCCAAGCCAGGAACTAAATGTACTTACACTCTTGGCATCGCGCTCCGGACCTTCCAAGAGGACAGATGCACCGGAAGCCGTTGATCTCGTCCACACAAGTGGCTCCATAAGCACAGGGAGAAGCCTGACACTCAGTTATGTCTGTGGACAGAAAAGGGACCAAATTCAACTTGGACACAAGGATGAACGAGGCCAACTACAGACCTCTGATCATTTCCGATCAAGGTTCTGCCACACAGAGAACCTTATACACATGGTAGGGTGTCCCACCACCTCTCGCACAGTGACTGCTGGATATAAGCACCAGTGACCCGAAAAGGAAGAAGCGGGTAAAGATAATGACGGATGGGATCTTACAAGGAACTCCCAGAAGTTTAGTGTCATAACTACTAACAGATGTTGATAAACTGCTGGAGCTGGTCAACTACAGCTCTTAGGGTTAGGGTTAACACTATTGGACCCAACTACCTGGAGCACCAGAATGAGGCCACCATGCCAAGGAATAAAGTAGCGTTTCCCCTTTTACATCATAAACATGTACTGTACATCATTTGGTATCATAATACACAAGGAGAGATAGGCAAACTGGCCAGGGCATTATGATAAGTTCCACCACACGTATTTTCCAGCCTATAAGTCACAGTTTTTAAAAAGTTTATTTTAAACTAATTTTCATGTCCTGCGACTTATGGGGCGAAGCAACATATTTATGGATTTCCCCCCATATTTTTAGACCAATTTTTGGCTGAGATATGACAGTTTCCATTCATTCTGACGAAAAAAATGGAGCAGTACCACTTTCGGCCGCTATGGTCCATCGACCGTTCCCAGCTCGTGTGTCCGAAAAATGCCTCCTCTGCTCGGACTCACTCTGTCGCAACCCGGCCTCCTGAACTCTGGAGGTAGGTCTGAACTAGTGTTTGTTTGCAAAATAACTCATGAACCACACGAGAGATTCTAATGAAACTTACAGAAAGTAATCACTGGATGGATATTTACAACCTATTAGCTGTAGGAGATGTTTGAGCTAAAATTCAATTTATTTATAATTTATTTTCGCAACGCGCGCGCACTTTAGGAAGACATCAAAGCGAAACAATTTAAATCCAGCAGATTTGACCATTAGGTGAATTTATTAAGGAACGGTTAAGCTCAGAAACACTTTTGCTATAATGTCAGCAAACAAATACATGCATTGTTTTTAAGTGTTTATCTTGCTAAATTTTAAAGAAAATACAGCGGTCCCAACCGTGCGGGTGCACATAGCAAAACTAATTTTTAACTCCAGCTGATTTGACAATTACGTGCATTTATTAAGGAAAGGTTAAGCTAAGACACAACTTTGCTATAATTGTTAAAGTCTTTCCGTGCATGCTCCTGTGGCCGCCATATGCAGCAGGGTGGTGACGCGTAACATCGTCAGCGGTGACGCATAATAGATGCGACTTATGGGGCGAAGCAACATATTTATGGATTTTTCCAATTTATTGGACATATTTGACTAAAGCGACTTATGGGGCGGAGCGACTTAAAGGGCGGAAATTACGGTACTTGCCATTAGCCCACCACCCCAACCCAAAATGGATTTACACTATGCTGCCCAAAACAATCCTCACTGTTAGCCACCTTTGGTTAATCACATATGAACCAATCAAACATACCAAATCCTTACGAAGGCGTGGTGCACACACCAGCCACTACATCACACATACTCACCAACTCAACTCTGACTACCTCTGTTGTATACCCAAACATTCATTCATGTACTGTATTTTTTGCATAATTTGCATACCCTGCAACTTACGTGCCGAAGAGACGCATTCATGGATTTTCTACTTTATTAGACATATTTGGACTGATGCAACCTACAGGGCAGTATGACGGTAGAAAATACGGTAATAGCCATTACATTACCTTACAATGTAAAAAATCTCCCAAGTCAACCCCTATGTGCAAACGGTGTTCCCTGATAACCGCAGCCTTCTTCAGCCCAACGATGTAACTCTCTAAACAGCAATAAATAAAATTATTTTAAGCCGTTCGTTTACTCAAGGTTCTTCCAAATTTGGAATGGAGCATATGCAGGATTATATTCAAACTTTGAATCAGACCGTATGGACGTCTGTTGGTTTGATATCTCAACTGAGCTGTAAGTATTGATTGCTTCACGCCACTGGCCACAGATAAGTCTACTAAACAACCACAGTATTTCTCCAAACTTTGGTTGATTCAAGGCTTCTCTAATAAACATATACTACTGAAGCAATTCCTCAGTCTCCAGGCACCTTAAGACCAGCAGGAACTTTGGTCTTTGTCCTTATTATCACACGAACCCAGCCTGGATGAGAATTCTCATATTCTAGCCGGACTACAAAGATTGAATGCTATCCGGTCAAAACAAAAGAACAGAAAAAAATTTCAGGGTCACTGGGTAATTTGTCTTGGGAGTGTGAAAGTGTGACTGTGTGAGTATGGAGGAGGGACGACCTCTGACCCCTGAGGCGTCAAAGAATGATGAAAAAGGATAGAGGGCTTGAATTTAGGTGTCATTGTGTCGTCTAATCCTCGGCCATACCTTTCGCCCAGCTCCTTTACTCCCTCCATCAATCTGTAATCTTCATTTTTATATTGCGTTTCTTATACGTGCATCAGAGTATTGAGGATTTTGTAATTATTATTATTTTTGCATCAAATCGTTATATTGGAAGCAACTCACTGATTCTGCAGTCGGGTCCAGCAAAGCCAGGGGCACACTCGCAGCGGAACCAGTTCACTCCATCCACACAGATCCCACCGTTATAACTGCGAGAGGGAAGAAACAAACAATTAGACGAGGCTGTACATCCTTTCCAGCTGCGGCAAAGTACATCGTTTGTGTGTGTGTGTGTGTGCGTGCGTTAGTGTGGGGGTCACGGACCTCAGTTCAACTCATCAATACAAGCCTCCACCTTTCAGATGCTAATAGGCGTGTCTAGTCCCTCCCCTCCCCTCCCCTCATCATGCCTCCCTTCCATACCGCCTCAAAGCCAAGCTGCCCCCCACCCCCTCCCCCCAGGTTGCACAGGAAGAATGGACACATACGTCCCATTCTGCCACTCAACCTTCCCCCCAACCTGTATTCACCACAGGGTCGGTAAGACTCTTGTCTTCCCCACAAAACTCCCACCTCTCACTGTCCTATTCAGTACTAAAGTGACCTTCTGCCCCCCACACCCCCCCTCCCTTTTGAGGCTAGATTTAAGGACAGCTTCCAGTGGTATTTAATGGCCCGTCACCCCTCCAGCCGTCTGTGTGAGGAGTGCAGGCGAGGAAAGGACAGAGGGAGACGACCAGATATTTGAGTTTTACAAGAAGCGTTGCCTACCAGGGGTGAGGGCTGCAGTCGTCCGTGTCTGTGGAACAAACAAAGGGTTAATTATCAGCTGTTCTGGTCATTTAGACATTTTCAAAGAGTTTACAGGATGTCTGGCACTATCCATCTCTACGGTATCTATCCATCTCTACGATATCTATCCATCTCTACGATATCTATCCATCTCTACGTTATCTATCCATCTCTACGATATCTATCCATCTCTACGATATCTATCCATCTCTACGTTATCTATCCATCTCTACGGTATCTATCCATCTCTACGGTATCTATCCATCTCTACGGTATCTATCCATCTCTACGGTATCTATCCATCTCTACGGTATCTATCCATCTCTACGGTATCTATCCATCTCTACGGTATCCATCTCTCTACGGTATCCATCCATCTCTCTACGGTATCCATCTCTCTACGGTATCCATCTCTCTACGGTATCCATCTCTCTACGGTATCCATCTCTCTACGGTATCCATCCATCTCTCTACGGTATCCATCCATCTCTCTACGGTATCCATCCATCTCTCTACGGTATCCATCCATCTCTCTACGGTATCCATCCATCTATCTACGGTATCCATCCATCTATCTATCTACGGTATCCATCCATCTATCTACGGTATCCATCCATCTATCTACGGTATCCATCCATCTATCTACGGTATCCATCCATCTATCTACGGTATCCATCTATCTATCTACGGTATCCATCCATCTATCTACGGTATCCATCCATCTATCTACGGTATCCATCCATCTATCTACGGTATCCATCCATCTATCTACGGTATCCATCCATCTATCTACGGTATCCATCCATCTATCTACGGTATCCATCCATCTATCTACGGTATCCATCCATCTATCTACGGTATCCATCCATCTATCTACGGTATCCATCCATCTATCTACGGTATCCATCCATCTATCTACGGTATCCATCCATCTATCTACGGTATCCATCTATCTATCTACGGTATCCATCCATCTATCTACGGTATCCATCCATCTATCTACGGTATCCATCCATCTATCTACGGTATCCATCTATCTATCTACGGTATCCATCCATCTATCTACGGTATCCATCCATCTATCTACGGTATCCATCCATCTATCTACGGTATCCATCCATCTATCTACGGTATCCATCTATCTATCTACGGTATCCATCTATCTATGGTATCCATCTATCCATCCATCCATCTATCTCTATACAGGTAGTCCCTGATTTACGAGCGAGATCCGTTACAACGAGGCGCTCGTAAACCGGAAATCTCGTAATTTGGAACGGTTGCCATGTCTCTCGTAAGTCCGAAATTTCGCTCGTAAATTGGAACGGTTTCGCTAGCGCGACTAAAAACACTCTATTTTCATCCAAAAACTGCTTATGAGTGCATAAAAATGATCGGAAACGTGTGTCCATATGCTTAGCTAACTAACTGTGGTGAAAAAACACATGAAAACTCAGTATTTTTTGCGTTTTTTCCAAAAATTCGCCAGCTCGTAAGTCTGGAACCTCGTAGATCAGAGCGCTCGTAATTCGGGGACTACCTGTACATACAGATCCTTTCCAAAAAATTAGAATATCATGGAAAAGTTGTTTAACTTCCATAATTCTATTCAAAAAGTTAATCTTTAATATATGATATTCAGAGTCCACAATTTAAACAATTTCCAATATTTGTTTATTTTTACATAATTTGGGCTTCCAGCTCATGAAACCCATGAAAACAGGATTTCAAAAAATTTGAATACTGTGAAGAACTAACTTAGTTGACAGGTGGGGCCCTCCCAGCCCTCTTTGCAGATGCAGGAGAAGGTGTCTCCTCCTCCCACACACGTCCCACCGTTGGAACAAGGACTCGAGGCGCACGTGCTGTTTTGGGCTGCAGGAAGAAGAAAAATAGATAGAAGTGCACAAAATTAAGCAAAATTCAAAACTATTACAATATCTTTAAAAAAGAAAATCGCAAGTCACCAATTATAAGTCTTCTACAGAGAAAGATTCAGTTATTGTTAGTTTTTCTTGAAGTTATTTATGGTCCAGGATCCTGGAACTGCAGATTAAACCGTTTCAGGCCTCACCTGTGTTGCATGCGTTTCCTCCCCAGCCAGGTGGGCACGCACAACGGAAGGCATCGCCGTGGTCGTAGCAGGTGCCGCCATTACTGCAGGTGCTTTCATCACACTGACTCTCACCTGGGCAGAAACAAATGATTAATTTTATTATTTATTAGTTGTGAACAGAGTGAAACGAGAGGCGGGGCTTTCAACGATCAACCCCTTTCCCCGTTTGACGAGGAAGCTGAAACCTTTGTAGCAAATACGAAGCGGAGATGGAGGAAGAAGACGTTTTTATTTATTTAGCTCTCGTTAAAGTTTGGCACCAGCTGGTACAACAACTTCATTAATATATTCACCCTTTAATGATCAGAATCAGTCACTGAAGTAGAATCAGTTAATTACATGGAGTTCTATACCAGAACACATGAATATTTATTTATTCATTTATTTTATTTATTTCAAACAGACCGAAAAGACAATCAAGAAAGACAAAGAAATAAAATAGGATAACTAAAAAAAATAAAAGTTAATACAAATAATTATGCCCAAGTGACATGCAAATTTTATGTTTTGTTTGAAAAGGAGCAGGTAGAAGATACAATATCTTAAGTTATAATGTCCTGCCCCTTTCATACTTATCAATTTATAATCAATTTACTGTCAAAATACCAAAACGAGACAACTTGTTTCCACTTTACATGATATTTAAAGATATACAATTATTTAAACACTATTTATATCATCAATAGCATTCATAGACTTTAAAACACTCATCTTATAGAACATATTTTGCAATAAGCTCCGTTTTAAATCGTTTTTTAAGCTGGTTTATATTTGTACTTTTTTTCAATTCATCATTCAATCCATTCCATGCATTTACTCCATACTCCATACATATTCATCTGAATGAAGAGAAAACTAAGAATCAACAACAACAATAAACAAACAATAACAATTAATCTCTTATCAAAGGCTAAATTAACTCTGAGCAGGAATTATTTTGTTTTTATTATTATTAATACCTTTAAAATAAAACCTGTAACGATCCTTTTAATTAAATGGTCCGGAAACATCTGGCTTCCTCCGACTCATCCCTTTAGTTAGACTTATTTACAGCTGTAGATTCCATGATGTACAGGCTGATTCATTTATTCTTTTTTTGTGGCATGTTCTGCGAACTTGGTTCTTTTTAACCACCCGTCGCCGTGAAAACACAGGAAATAATGTAAGTGAGTTTATCCGTTAGCATAATATCTCATGAAGCCTTGAACAGATGTTAATGAAACTCTCAAAGTACAGTAGTGACTGGTTGTGCATCTATAACTGGTTAATTAGCAAACACAAAGAGAGCTAAAGCCCAGGCAGGCTTACAGACACTGAACTTGGATTAGGTGTGGTGGTAGCTGAGGGTCATCCCCATCACCTACACTGAGCACAGCTCATGTAAAGCCTTTAACACTTTGGCCAACTTCATGCTTTCAACAAAGAATGCTAGTTTAATTCTGTCTGGAGCTGCGGTGGCCCAGTGGTCAGCGCAGCGGAGAGTAATCGTGAGGCTGCAGGTTCGAGTCCGAGTTACTTCAGGAAGAGCATCCGATGTAAAACAATTGCCAAATCATTCAGAGTTTGCACGTGGTGGCAACCGAAAGAATATCTGCATCTCTGCCCCGTCCATTTTAAAAACGACTAAACAACTGAATGCAACCAGATTGAGTCTGACCGTCTTGGACTCGTTGGTTTTTCTGTGTAGTCTTGTGAAATGACATAAGAACCGAGAGCCGTGCACGCGAACACACGTTAACCGTCGACAGAACTCACGGGAGTGGCAGGTCTTCCCCTTCCAGTTGTCGGCGCACTCGCAGTGGAAGTCGTTCACCAGGTCAACGCAGCGTCCGCCGTTCTTGCAGGGGTTGTGTCTGCACTCGTTGACATCTGAGGAAGCAGGAAGGTGACTCATTCTCTCTTTCTTCCATTCATTATTAAACGGCCTTCGCGTCGCACAAAGAGACTAAGAACCGGTGCAAGCAGGAGCATGACTTCTCCGTTTCTTTTCCGAAAGCTGCGGAGATTATCCATGAAGGGGAAATATTTGCAGTGAATTACGTGGGAGTTAAAAGAACTCACTGAGATCGCAGAGCGGACCCTCCCAACCGTCCGGGCAGAAGCACTGAAAGGCGTTCACGCGATCGATGCAGGTGCCTCCGCTCCTGCAGGGGCTGCTGATGCAGTCGTTGATATCTAAAACAGGGCGAGGAGGAGCACGAGTGAAAACAAGTACAAAAGCACTCTTAAAAAACACTATTTTATTAAGTGTTCCAGTTTCAGAAAGAAAGATCCAAGTTATTTGATTTCAGCCACGACACTTCCTGGACTCAAACACCTACTTTCATGACAGTAGACGCCGCTGAAGCCCGGATCACAGGTGCAGGTGAAGTTGCCTGAAGGCTGGCTGGTGCAGCGCCCCCGTGGTCCGCAGACGTTGGAGGGGATGTGCTGCACCCCGGCTGAGTCGTTGGTTGCTACGGCAATGGTGCAGCTATCAATAACTGTACGAGAAAACCAAAAAATAGATTTCTATTTTAGCCCACGTCTGTCCAGGCGTCTCGTACCGCTGCGTATGATTACACACACCTTGACACGGGGTGGTGTGGCACTTCTCTTTGAGCCGTTCGCACGTCTTCCCCTCGTAGCCTTCGGGACAAGCGCAGTAGAAGTCCTGGTCCATGCTGTGGCACGGGGCCCCGTTGTCACACGGGTCGGGATCGCAGGCGTCTGACGGGGACCAGTTGGAGATCTGTGGGGGGACGGAAAGGAGAAAGACGATATTCACACCCAGAGCAAAAACCGATCAAATGTTTCAACTACCATGACAAAAAGAGCAGTTTTGATTTTGAAAACAAACACCTCAAAGAAGCAGTGACAGGGTCGTGAATCCCACTTTGAACCACGCCCTCGTTTTAACCAGAGTTCGTTTAGGAACCGAGGAGAGAAGTTCCCTGAGGGTTTGGAGAGATTCTCATCGGATGGAGGGTTCTAGTTGTTCAACAGAACTGGGTCATCTTCTCTGGATGGGACCACCAGTATAGATCACTGTGCAAAAGGAGTGCCTTTCCCCGTGTGTAGGCTACTCAAGCCTGAGGGTCTAATGCAGTGGTTCCCAACCGTGGTCCCTGAGGAACACCATCCTGCATGTTTTAGTTGTTCCTCTGCTCCAACACACCTGATTTGAATGAAAGTGTGATTAACCGGCTTCTGCTGAACAAGTAATTAAATCACTGAATCAGGTGTGTCGGAGCAGAGAAACAACTAAAACATGCAGGATGGTGTTCCTCAGGGACCACGGTTGGGAACCATTGCTCTAATACACATATGTCATTTTATATTATTAATGTATTCATTTACACAAGCAACCTGAAAATTACTAAATCATTCCAAAGCCCCCCCGCTGAGTGTCCTCAAAGCTCCCAGAAAAGAACCAGGACAGTGTCTCGTAAACCAGTGTTTTTCAACCACTGTTCCGCGGCACATCGTCAGGTGTGCCATGGAAATTATCCAATTTCACTTAACTGGTCTAAAAAGATTTTTTGAAAATGAATTATCCGCGTTCGGCCGTACGCCGCTCTGCGCCGTTCATACGCAGAGGCACACGCGTATCCCCGCAGGGCATGTACGTGCAAAGCTCAATTTTTACGGCCGCGAACGCAAGTGCGTTGTCGCACAATAAACTGCCCGGCGCCGGACTGTTTTGTATACGACACAAATATATTAAATTCCCTTTCTTCATCCCATATCTGGACTTTTCTTTTGCTTTTTTGCCAAAAGTCAAGTGATCGCTTCCTCCTCCGCTGACTCCATGACTGAAATGATGAGGAAATTAATGAATTTGTCACGAGCGAATTAAACTCGGGTCCAACGTGGCTGCGCGAGGTTCTGCAGATTTCCTGTCTGATGTGTGGGTTGCAGGACCAGTGCTCCCTGTTTTTAGTTTATTTTTTAGAACTTTTTATTAACATATAAACACAGAACACCGCTGCGGCAGAAGCTGCCGGCTCTCGCCTTTTTTTTTTTCACCCGACCTGTCAATCAATTCAGTAGGCGTGTCAGCAAATGAGACAGTACAGTGAGAGTTACATTTTGTTTGGATTCACTTTTACCGGGGACGCAACGACACCAACTCCGTTGTGCTTGGTATGTGGTGAGAAGCTGTTTATTTCATTCCTATTCAAGACACTTTGATAAGAATGACTATATATTTAATATAGGTGGATACAGAGTATTTATGTATTTAAGTATTTATGTTTTCAATTTTGTTTGGTGGTGTGCCTCGTGATTTTTTTCAATGAAAACACTGTGGTAAACAGTCATCCACAACCAGGGCTTAATTTGTAAACCGATCGATGCCGAAATGTAAATAGTGGGCGAGCTGGTGGGAGTTGGGGGCGGGGAGTCTGGGCGTTCTCCCCCAGAAATTTTTTAATAAAGTAGATGTGATTTCCTGCATTTTGATGTATTTTAACGAGTTATTAAACATCTACGTTTACCTACATTTGTAAACACTCCACTTCTGTCAAGCATCCTACACCCCACCACTCGCTCGCTCCTGCTCCAATCTCCATTACCGCTGCCTTCAGGTGCTTTAATTCTCGGTTGTCCAACTAAGGCCAATGAGAAGCCTTTTTTATGAACGCAATTTGGACCGTCTTTTTTTACATTTTTATCGTTATTTTTGACAAATTGGCGCCGTTGTTTTGATACGTAATGCGAATAATACACAAATGTTTCTCTTGTTGGATTTTTAATAAATACAAATTTAATGACCCACTTAAATTGTCAAACTGATTTGCAATTTAGTTGTGCTATTTAATTATATTTTTGAACTTTTTAACTAAAATTGTGTAATGATTTTGGACTTTTAGGAGCGGAGATTTTTTTAAGGGTAGAAGTGGAAATACTTGAAGGGGCAGCTCGTATGTGATATTAGGAAGTGAGTGGCTGTTGTGTTTAAAACCAGTGTTTA
Organism: Garcialebias charrua; assembly: GCA_038048925.1. NCBI lineage: Eukaryota > Metazoa > Chordata > Actinopteri > Cyprinodontiformes > Rivulidae > Garcialebias > Garcialebias charrua. Next base: position 85,436 of record JBBPBX010000225.1, read on the forward strand.
TGTATTCATTTTCAGTTTATGTATATAATACAAGTTTTATTCGATCAAGGCAGCCATGTTTGTTCATAACTTTATCATGAGTAAGCCTTAGCGTTACCAGATCCAAGCAAACAGTTATTGGAACGTACCCTGTCAAAATAAGAGCGTTACCGGATCCAACAGGATCCGGCTCAAATTAAGCGTTGTCCACATCCAAACTGAAGTTGGAAAATTAAACCCGAGCACCAACAGAGATTATGTAATTGTCACAACAGAGATGTATTAAACGACTGCTAAGAAACAAAGACGTTTTTCTTTTTTCACCACAAAATGTACTGAACATTTTCACCTCCTTGCTGTTAGTTCAATAACCAACCTTCTATAATCTTAAAGCATTTAGACTAAAAACTAGCCTCTTCTTTCATTCAACGGTTCAACTGGATCATGTAGTGGGCTGCAGAAATCTGAACAGGCTTTCTCCATTTCAACACACATGATCTTTACACAAATAAAAGCTCTTTGTTGACAACCGCTAAGACAAAGAAGCAAGAGAAACCAAAGGAACAATGAGAAAGGAGGGCTAAAGTGCACGTAGATGAGCAGCTTAGAGGGTTCAAGCCAGCTCTGTTGTCCTAAACAAAACTAAGGTAAGCGGACAAAGTCCCAGAAACTTTCTTTAAGCTCATCAAGGGAATCCATGCTCGTTGCTTTTACATCGCTGCCCTGCTTAATCTCGCAAGATTATTGTGAGAAGCCTTGTTGAGGATGGGAGCGGGAAACTGAGCAGGAATTTTTTATTTATTTAAATAAATAAATAAAAGATAACTCATTATGAGTGAGAATACCAACTGTGGTCTGTCATGCGGCGCCACAATAAACAGAATACAGGGAACCCCCGACCTACGAACGAGTTTGGGACCTAAGAACCGTTCGCAGCTCGATCCGTTCGTAGGTAGGGGGTGAAAATTATATTAAAAAAAAAAAATTATTCATTCATTCATTCATTCAACCCTTATTTATCATGCTAACGGAGCGTGCGCACATTTAATCATGTACAGTAGTGTACTGTAATGTTAAACATTGCTATTCACATTTACAGAATAAATAAAAATATATTTTCTTACTTTGAGATGGTCAAAGCCGACATCTTAGGTTGCCATGCGTTGATTGTTGTCGGGCCTAGCAGCCCCGCCGGCCGGCCAGTGAACCACCGCAGCCGCTCCAGACCTGTGTTAGCTAGCTGGCTAGCTTCTGCTAGCCAAGCCATGAGCTGGTGTTGGAGCGGCGGCGCGATCAATCTGCAGCTTCTGCTGCTGCCTTAGACATCCACAAAGTTCACAGAGACGTTTCCAGCTCGTAATTAATCCATATGAAGCCATCCTGGTCACCAGTCTTCGGCCGGCTACCGTGTTAGCTCCCGTGTTAGCTTCTGGAGCTAGCCAGGCCGGAGGTGTAGCCAGGCCGGCCGGAGGTGTTCGCACGGCGGCCTGGCACGATCGGCGATAAATCCGCTGCTGCTTGAGACATCCACAAAGTTCACAGAGACGTTTCCAGCTAGTAATTAATCCATATGAAGCCATCCTGGTCACCAGTCTTCGTCCGACTCTCGGCAGCTAACCTAAGATGGCGTCCGGTGTTCTACATTAATTTGTGACCGGAGACCCTAGTGACTGAACCTAAAATAGCGTCCGGTGTTCTACATTAATTTGTGACCGTGTAAACTGAAGACCTACTTCCTGTTGCCCAATATTGCTCAAAAATTGCTCAAAAATGATCAGAAATGATCTTTTTTATCATAATTATTATTTATAAAGCCTTTAAAACAACCAGAGCTGCAACAAAGTGATGTACACATGAAATTAAGAACATTTAAACACAAAAAAAAAAAAAAAAATTTTTTTTTTTTTTTTTTTTAAATTCATATTTTTATTAAATATGATATGTTCGTAAGTCCCGTGGTTCGCAGGTCGATGGGGTCGTAGGTCGGGGGTTACCTGTAAAGATAAATCATCCCTGCCAGAGGCCATTGTGACGTCTGAGCATTTCTAAATGCTGCATTGCAGAGTTTAGAAAGAAAATCGTGCTCGTTTGTGTAAACAGAGGCCTACTGTGCATAAACTTTGGGTCGCACCCCATTTCCATTTAAGGTGCTGAACAGAGGAGGTTAGCAGGGCAACCAGAGTGTAAGTTAGTAGCAACAGGGCTAATTTTACCAAAAAAAATCTGGGCCAGATACAGTACCTCTTCAACATTTCAGTGTGTGGAGTCGGTTATAAAAAGGAGAACCCAGACCACGGTGAGGACTCTGCTTGCTCATTTACTTATCTGTGTTAAAAACTGTCCCAGGAGAACGAGCCCAGTTAGCTCGCCCGCTGACGGGCACAGTAGGGCGATGATGTTTAATTGTGTCTGCGCATGTGCCTACTGCTAGCAAAACATTACACGACTCACTGCTGCAATTTAACTAAATTATCAGATGAGCATCCACAACTGATTTTAATCAACCCCATCCAAGATGGCCGCCACAGCAAAGGGATGACAGGAAGCTAAAATTTGACTGATCCACAAATTATACTTACTGATGATGCACTGGAGTTGAAAACTTTGCCGTTAACCATTAGAATATGGCAAAATATATTTTTAAACGAATCTTTCAGAAAGTAATCAACAACAACCGATTGTTGGGGCGTGGGTTAGGAGCGTGAGAAGTGAGAAGCTCTGTTTTTATTGGCTGGTTAACGGCGGGTCACTGTGGCTTTTTTGAAATTCTTATTTAACACCTGGAGAAGCAAGGGGACTATAGTTTTTTTCAGAGATTACTTTGTCTAACATCAGTCTGTCAGGAGATGGTGACAGAGTGAAGAAATATGTTACAAATATATTTTTAGAAAACTTACAGACTGCACTACAGAACTGCAGACTGCAGCTTTAATAATTTTTAGTAGTACTATTTATAATAGTTCTCATCCAATGACTTTTTACAATATCAAATATTTTTTATGCTTAAATTATTAAAAATAATTTGAGTCCCAGAGTCAACTGTCAACCATGTTATTCAAAAATACTTGTCACCCCTGATTTGGCTTAATGTAATTCTTTTTTTAATTATGTAATAGTTTTTTTTTTTTTTACGTAATCCCGTTTTTTTTTCTTCTCAAATGTAATTAGTTTTTTGTGTGTTTTCCAATGTAATTATGTTTTTTTTCAAATGTAATTGTTTTTTTTCCTGTCCAAATGTAAATCTTGTTTTTTTCAAATGTAATTCTGTTTTTCCCCCAAATGTAATTGTTTTTCCCCCTGTCCAAATGTAATTCGTTGTTTTTCAAATGTAATTGTTTTTCCAAATGTATTTTTTTTCCCTGTCCAAATGTCATTCGTTTTTTTTCTTCAAATTTAATTCTGTTTTTTTTTCTCCAAATGTAATTGTTTTTTCCCTGTCCAAATGTAATTAATTTCCCCCAAATGTAATTCTTTTTTTTTCAAATGTAATCATTTTTTCCAAGGCCAAATGTAATTTTTTTTCCCCAAATGTAATTCGTTTTTTTTTGTTTTCAAATGCAATTTTTTTTGTCCAAATGTAAAAAAAAAAGTTTTTTTTTCCCCAAATGTAAATTTTTGTTGTCATTTCCAAATGTAATTCAGATTTTTTTTCCAAATGTAACTTTTTTTGTTGTTTTTTCAAATGTAATTCTGTTTTTTTTTTTTTTTTACCACATGTAATTTTATTTTTTTCACACATTGCTCATTTACACCTCAGGGCCACCGTATTATACATCTGAGTTTACAGATATTAAGGTTGGTAGTAGCCGAGTATCGCCTCAGAAACTTACTTTGAGTGCAACACTAACTGTTAAGTGTCAAATTTGTTTTACTTTTTGTAAAACATCTCAAACCACTGGTTAGATTTAACCTAAAGTCCCAAAATTAATCTTTGAATTCAGATCTACACACCAACCTCAGCCTACACGGTATTTGTTCCACCTCAGTGGGTTGTTCAGACATTAAGCTAAAATTTGGTGTGGTGGTAGCTAAGAAAACTTCACAACACAGTCCAAATGCCAACAGATGACATGAGATGTGGCTTTCATGGTTTGACCCAAACCATCGTTTCTTAAATATTAACCCAAAAGTGTGGCATGGACGGCAGCGGGTGACATGCATTCCTTAGAGGAATGCTTGGCTTCCTCCCACTCTGGTTGGGAGGAAGAGTCAAGTCAGGACTCAGGCGAAAACTGTTAAATCAAATTTCTAATGACCCGACTTGAGATACTAATCAGAGAAATATGACGCCCGGGGCATCAGAGTTTTGGCGTGACAGGACAGGAATGCACATCGTGCCGCAGCAGGTATCAGAGCGTGCAGCAGAGCTCCAGCATCACCTCACTCAGAGACTCAGTTGTTATAGACATTTTAAATCAGGACTGGATTTAGACCAGAAATGGCCGTCGTTCAGAGTCCCACACCGTTAACCTACATTCAGACGCATGAGAAAGGCTTCAGCAGAAACACACACACTGTACAAAACGAAAAGAGCACAAGTGTCCAGTGAAAAATGGGCTTGGCTTGAAGTGACAGATTATATTACTGAACCTTTGAAGACCACAGCAGTGGTTTGGCGTGCTGGATCAGATGACTGTTAATTACCAAGATGTTTGAGTATTTTCACTGTTCTACAAGTCATCATGATGGAGAGTGAGATCAGCTGCAGCGTCACCATAAATCATCTGTTGCTCAACATACCAACACACACTTTAGAACTCATTCTAAAGTTTTTAAACAAACTACTGTACTGGACTGTACAAAGTCTTAAATCAGTTACTTTCTTCATATTTTGCTACTTTTTTGGTAACCTGAAATGATCTTGATCAAAAGCTCTCCAGGTCTTCTGAGCTTTTTTCAAAGTTTTTATTGGCATTTTGGCTCATTGTTCTCTCATAACCGTACATTGTTCCATGGGAGATTAACAAAAAGAGACGAGACAAAAAAAGTTGCGTCAGGTCTGAATCAGAATACTTTGTCATTCCACTTTACAGCGCAACAAAATTCAAAGTTGCTGCAATGAAAACATTAAAATCAACAATCCACACCACAGAACACAACACAGTAAAATTAAATACTAAATGGCCAAAGCAGACAAGTGATCTACAGCAGAAACAATATCTGAAAATCATGTCCACACTAAAACTATGTTTTTATTTGTCATTTCTAAAAAAATGTCTTTCTACAAGAAAACAAAATATTGTAGTAACTATGCCAGGCCTGTGTGTGGCGCTGTAACACTGCCACAAAATGACACCAAAAACAAGAAACAAGCATGGAGCATGCGCATCAAGCTGGGTACCAAATGTAAACACAAGAAGAAGATGCCCCTGAGGTTAGCTTGAGGTGAGCCGCGACTAGTTGGTGAATGACGTTCACGAGGGAGTCTCCTTACCGCCTCGTCGTGCGAGTTGCAGAGGCGCGCATCCTTGCAGCTTGAATTTTGAACTTGTTCCAAAAATCTAAGCAACAACTTCTCAAAAATAGTAAAGTGATCGTCTCTAACCCGTCTCCAGAGCACTAGAGTTGTTTTGACACCTGCACAGAAACCGTTTTGATGTAAAACATCTGAGGCGAATGTCTGAATCTAAAAACCACTCATGATACACAGTTATTAACAAACCGGTCCCAATCTGCTCATCGATTTTATAAAAAACATGTCTTCCGGCTGGTTTAATGATAAAGGTGGAGGCGGCTGCGATGTGGGCGGATGCGGGCAATGAAGCGTGCAAGAATGGAGTTTGATGAGCCACGCAAACACCAGATTGTCATTTTCAAAAATCGGCTGCTCAAAATGCAGCAATACTGTATATGGTTTGATGGACTTTTGGTTGTACACACTCAGAATTCAGCAAGACTGAAAGGAAAAACGTATACAGGTGGTCCTCGAGTTACTACGTTTCGCGGTTACGAACGCACCTCCCATAAAAAAATAAAAATTAAAACTTTATTTTGAAAGCCGTGTTCCGAGTTCCTTCCGGTTTTGACGGCAGAAGCAGTAGCTTGACCCGCTCTGAACGGAGCTTCACGGCAGAACCAGTACAGTACAGGCGGAGATTAAACGCTCTGGACAGAGGTTGACCGCAGTTTTACAACGGAATACGGCAGATGGACCGAGCTGACGGCGGTTTTACGTCATAAACAAACGGACGGAGGTAGGCCACCGTACAGCAAGCTACTGTAGTTAGCCAGCTAGCTCCCTTTATGTGAATGGAGCCTGCTATGGAGGAAGGAGACAATTCAACTTGCTCCTTTGTCTTTAAAAACTGTGTTAGGCTAGGCTAAGTGCTTGGTAACTGTACAGTACACGTTTAAAAAAATATATATATATTTTTTTTGTATTTACGCATGTTCCAACTTACGTCGAAGTTCGAGTTACGACGCCGCGTAGGAACGGAACTCCGTCGTAAGTCGGGGACTACCTGTATATTATTATTTTTTTCAACATTTATTAGATATTTTTTCCTCCAAGAACTAATCCTTACAGTTAAATAAAGCTATAACAATCGTTTTCAAAAAGTTGTGTTTTGGCTGTCCACATGAAAGCACAAGTCTATCGTTTTAACTTTTTTTTCCTTTAACCCATTCTTAAGAACTACCACCTCTGGGCTCCTAAAACGCAGTGTGGACGCAAGGCAGAAGAGATAAACTTCTGCATGTGTACAAAAACTGTTTCACATATGAACAGTTTTTACACATGGAAAAAATAAATCAGTAAAGACCTGACAGGATCTGAAGATGTCTTCTCTTTGGGAATCACTTTGTTAGTGATGCATTTTTTTTTTTTTACTTTTGTGTGTCAACAATTTTATTTTATTTGTTACAAATTTAACTAAATATTTTATATGTTTTCTGTGACAGCTGCTGGTAACAGAAAGTAAAAACACAACAGCAGCAAAGTTCATGCTCAATAATCCAGGTACAAAGCCAACAATGTTCAGTCAGATCATCTGGAAGGTTCCTTTTTTTTTTTTTTTGCTGAGACGTTTTGTCCTTCGTCCAAAGGACTTCTTCAGTCCGAAGAGGCACATACGAACTGGAGTCCCACAAATATCGCACTCCCATAGTGGAAACATAGTTTGCTGTGATAAGATGGTTTTTCCACTATGGTAGTGTGGTATTAGTGGGACTCCAGTTTGTTTGTGCCTCCTCAGACTGAAGAAGTCCTTTGGACGAAGGACAAAACATCTACTCTATAGAAAAGCTTAGAAAGTGCAACAAAAAAGCCTGAAGAAAATTTGATTAAGATCACTTTCAAAGATCACAAGAGGTTTGCTCCCTGGAAGCAGATGATAACGGCTTGTGTGATACGAGACTCACCTCACACAGCTGGCCACCGAACTCTGCAGGGCATTCACACACGAAGCTGTCCAACATCACGTGACACCGACCCCCATTCTGACACGGCAGGCTGTCACATTTATTCCTCTGGATTTCACAGTGAGTGCCCACAAAACCAGAAGGACACTGGCAGTGGTAACCTCTCTGGCTTGTCTGAAGATGAAAATAAAATTAAAAAACGGTCAAAAAATGCTACTTTCATCTGCCAATTCACCCGGGCTTCCCACCTCCTCTTTATTTAAACTAGGGATGCACCGATCCACATTTCTTACTTCCGATCCGATACCGATACTTAAATCTGGGTATCGACCGATACCGATACTTTCCCGATCCGATACCATTCAGGTATATGAGGCTTTAATAATGAATTTCTTGTATAAAGAGCACGTGTATTACACTATACTCTGTGACTTCTATACTCTGTGACTTCTGTCTTAACATTGTGTGAGTTAAACCCAAAGAAGACACTCTGAGCCTCACAACATAATACTCAAACTCTAATAGCATACAAGAGGCAGGTCTATATCACAGACGTCCTTCTGACTCATGGTGCAGTCCAGAACACTAGTCTAAAATACTGCTAAGCATTATGGGAAATCAACACAGTCTACTCCCAGTTTTTTAGTTTTGTTTTTAATTGTGGCACTATGTTTTGTAATTCTTGTTGGCTTTGATCAACAGATACAGATTTAAACTATGCATTGAATTCATAAATGTAAATTCAATGTATAGTTTAAATCTGTATCTGTTGATCAAAGCCAACAAGAATTACAACTCATAGTGCCACAATCAAAAACGAAACAAAAAAACGGGGAGTTGGTGTGTTGATTTCCCATAAAGCTTAGCGGTATATTAGTGTTCAATTATAGTTTAAATCGGTATCCGTTGATGAAAGCCAACAAGAATTACAACTCATAGTGCCACAATCAAAAACAAAACTAAAAAATGGGGAGTAGACTGTGTTGATTTCCCATAATGCTTAGCAGTATTTTAGACTAGTGTTCCAGGCTGCACCATGAGTCAGAAGGACGTCTGTGGTATAGACCTGCCTCTTGTATGCTATTAGAGTTTGGGTATTATCTGTTGTGAGGCTCAGAGTGTCTTCTTTGAGTTTAACTCACACAATGTTAAAACAGAAGTCACAGAGTATGGTGCAATATACGTGCTCTCTGACATACAGGAAGTATCGGAAATATCGGCAGGTTGGATCGGAAAATCCGATACTTTAATTGTGCTGGTATCGGATGCCGATACCGATACTGGATCGGCCCCATCCCTAATTTAAACGTCAATAAAAAAGGGAAAACATCCACACCTTGCACACTGCTCCATTCTGGCACTGACCGTGACAGCTGTTGATGTCTGAGGAGAAAGAAAACGACGTGAAGTTTATATGTCAAAGTTATTTTCGGTTCATCGCTGGGGTAAATCTAAAGTGCACAGATCAGGTTGAAGATTGGAAAGAAATGAACAAGTGAAGCCAAACCAGCCGTAAAACCCCTGGAACAGTCGGGCAGCGCAGCGCAGCATGCAGAGCGACAGATTCAGTTCGCCAAAGCAAGAAGCCAACGAGTTGCCACATGTGGGGAAAGTAAGTGACGCTAAACTACACCTACGTTGTGTGCTCGAGAAGTGAAAGTAGCCAGAAGTAAACGAGGTTACTGGAGAAGTGACTTTCAGGGAGAAAATAAATTTGAAATACTGACTGATGTTACAATTTTGTCCGAACCATCCTGGGAAACAGTTGCAGTGATATCCACCAATCAAATTTTTGCAAGAATAAGCGTTCACGCAGGGCTGGCCTGCACACTCATTTGCATCTGTGAAGGCAGGAGGTAGAAGGGAACCATCAATTGAAACAAACCAGGGAGGAAAGGGGGGAAGACACCAAGATCCAAACTTTTAGAAAAGAAAGGAAGCTAAATAAAGTTACCATGTTAAAACTGCAAACAAAAGGATGAAGAAAATACAAATATGATCAATAAAACTGCTTTTCTGACTGTTTTTGTGTCTTACAAGTAGAAACAAGTGTGTTGATGCACAAGTGTCTCGTCGCTGCATGAAGTTAGTTCTTCCCCTGAGCACTACTGAATGTCCAATCTGAAGTCATCAGCATAGAGTGTAAAGTATCGTATTTTCCGCCGTAAACGTCGCACCGCCCTATAAGTCGCATCCGTCCAAATATGTCTAAGTGGAAAAATCCATGAATGCGTCACTTCATCAAATAAATCGCATCTATTACGTGTCAACGCGGACAACCTGGAAACGTGTGCCGGTGTTGTGCCAAAAATCGATAGGCTGCCAAATGGCGGCCGCAGGAGCGTACAAGGGACTTTAACAAAAATTTAACAAGATTAGCACTTAAAAACAATTACAGGTAGTCCTCGACTTACAACGGCCTCGAGTTACGACGTTTCGCGGTTACGACGCACCTCCCATTAAAAAAAATTTGAAAAATAAAAAAAAATTGAAAATTTTATTTTTAAAAGCCGAGTTACGCAGTTTCCGGTTTTACTAGCTGCGGAGGCTACAGCTGCCCTGTACTCTCTAAAAAAAGCTAAGTCTGGTCCTCTGGATATTCAAAAAACAAAACTGTACATAGTACAACTTACTGTTACTGTGTGTACTGTGAACGCGGTATTACATTGTAAACGCATACGTACGGAGGATGGACCAAGCTGGACGGCGGTTTTACGACGTAAACGCAATACAGAATACGGAGGAGGGACGGAGGAACGGCTTCACCAACATACCAGTAGGTTATTAACTCTTTTTTCCTTTCATTATGGCTCCCAAATGTATGTGTGTTTTGATAATTATGTAGGGTACTGTGTTAGGATAGTCTAAGTGCTTGGTAAAATACAGTACTGTACGTATAAGGTGAAGTATTTACGTATGTTCCGACTTACGTCGAAATTCGGGTTACGACGCAGCGCAGGAACGGAACGCCGTCGTAAGTCGGGGACTACCTGTACTATATTTGTTTGCTCAAAGATATATCAAAGGTGCGTCTCGGTCTAACTTTTACTTTAAAAAATGCACTTTGACGATCAAATCAGCTGCATTTTCAAAACAGATTCGTGGAAGAAGGAGCGCGCAGAGGGACGACTTGCTGTGCATTTCTTTGACATTTAACAAGATAACCACCTAAAAACAATTATTTGTTAGCTCGACATTATAGTAAAGGTGCGTCTCTGTTGAACTTTTACTTAATAAATGCACTTCAATGGTCAAATTAGCTGCATTTCTTCAGGGCGGCGTAGAGAAATGAAACAGATTTGATGGTTGCTCCAGGCGAGCTGGACGAAGGTGGCAGGCTATGGCAAGCCAACTGTGTCATTAATACAGGTAGTCCCCGACTTACGAGCGAGTTCCGTACCTGCGAGTCGCTCGTAAGACGAAAATCCGTACGTCGGAACATGAAACACGTGTTCTCGTAAGTCCGGATTTTCGGTCGTAAGTCGGAAAATTTAAGCTAGCGCTACTACGAACACTCGTTTTTCATCAAAAACGTTCATACTAGTTCATGAACATGCTCAGAAACGTGTTTCCAAACGGTTAGGTAACACACTTTCATCTAAAAACACAAAAAAGTACTGTATTTTTTACAAATTTACTGCTCGTTCGCCAGCTCGTAAGTCCGGGACCTCGTATGTAAGGGCGCTCGTAAGTCGGGGACTACCTGCAGCCACTTTTACTTATTACATGACACAACGGCAAGCCAAACTACAGAGTGCCATCTAGCGGCTGAAAATGTTCAATATTTTCAGTCAGAATGAATGAAAACAGTCACATCTCAGCCAGAAATTGGATCATAAATATGGGGAAAAAAACAAATACATCGCTTTGATGTTTAAGTTGCAGGGCATGTAAATTATGCAAAAAACTGTGACTTATAGGCAAAAAAAGGTACTTTTTCCTCCTGATTGTGTTTTGCATATAGTGACCCCCACAGCTAAAATCAAATAGGAAAATAGCTGAAACTCAGTTAATTTTGCATATAATGCGCTCCAACACGGTGCTGTAGTAGCTGAGAGTCGTCTCCAACTCGTATTTTGAGCACTTACAGCTCCAACGACATCTTTGTTTAAATTCTGCTCGCTTGGTTTCAACCCCGATAGTTTTTCTATGACAGATGTAAATTAAAATTTTAATATACAATCTTATTACAACCTAGATGGATGGAAGGAATAGTTCCACACACATTTGCCTCGTTCACACATCAAAAAGGTGCCGTGCCGGGTGTGCAGTCTGCAGGGAGTCCTGCGCCGCACACCTCCGCAGCTGTCGTCCCTCTGAAACCCAACACCTCACACACACCAACGCTCAGGTAAGACAGGAGGCCTATACCTGCTTGTAAACCGAGACCTGAACATGTAAGATGACGCTGAACTCCAGGGATCTCTTTTCAGCCTTCACCCCCCACCCCCCCCACTCACATCAGCTTTGTTTACTGGTCATAATACATTTCCTGGCTCGACGCTGGTCACGTCCGCTCATTGACAAAGGAGCCACACAGACACAAATTCCACCACCAAAATATCAGCCGGATAAAGACGAAGCTTACGAAGACGTTTAAAAACAAAAAGTGTCTCAAGTGTAGAAACCAACCAGCTCATTCAGGAAAACAATGTTAGTTTGAGTCCAAAGAACGTTAAAAATACCAACTTCAGGCGCAGACCTGCTTTCCCAATATCTAAAAACCGGGACATTAGGTGTAAACTCACCGATCTGGCAGGTCTTTCCTTCCCACTGTGGGGGGCACACACACTCAAAGCCATCATCCAGGTCAATACAGGTCCCACCCCGAGCGCATGGACTGGAGGCGCAGTCATCCAGATCTGAGGAAAACAAACAGCTGATTTCTAACTCATTGCAACATTTAACCAAAGGAGCGACCTTCTGCACGTTGCAGCAGTGCAATCCCATTCCAACATTACGACAAAGCTACAGGTTGAAATAATTAACCATCCGATGGATCAGTTACCGTATTTTCCGCCTGATAAGTCTCACCTTTCTATAAGGCGCATTGTCCAATTATTGGCAATAAATTGGAAAAATCCATAAACATGTCGCACCTTTATTTAAGTTGCATCTATTATGCGTCGCCGCTACGCGACGCGTCAGAGCGTCATTTGCCCTGCTGAAAATGGCGGCCACAGAAGCATGCACGGAAGGACTTTTAACAAGATTAACACGATAAAAATAATTATTTGTTTGCTGAAAATTATAGTAAAGATGTGTCTTAGCTGAACTTTTCCTTAATAAATGCACGTAATTGTCAAATCAGCTGGATTTAAAAAGTAGTTTCGCTAGTGCACCCGCGAGTGGGGCCGCAGCATTTTCTTTAAAATGTATTAAGATAAACATTTTTAAAATATTTTTGTTAGCCGAAATTATAGCAAAAGTGTTTCTGAGCTTAACCGTTCCTTAATAAATTCACGTAATGTCAAATCTTCTGGATTTAAATTGTTTCGCTTTGACATCTTCCAAATGGTCGCGAGCGCTGCAAAAATAAATTGTGAATAAATCAAATTTTAGCTCAAAAATCTCATACAGCTAAACGTTTGTAAATGAACACCGTTTAAAGAAAATCTGTCCTGTAGTTCATGAGTTATTTATCAAAATAGTACCCGTTTACGGTAGCTAACCGCTAACGAACAACGATGCTAAAAGATCGTATTTTAGCTCTAAACATCTCCTACAGCTAACAGTTTGTAAATGACCACCAAGTACCGTAATTACTTTCTGTAAGTTTCAACAAAATCTGTCCTGTGGTTTCGTAGTTCATACCTCCAGAGCAGGAGGCCAGGCAGCGACAGAGTGTGTCCGACCAGAGGAGGCTGCCGTCGGACACATGAGGTGAGAACGGTCGGTGTACCCTAGCGGCCGAAAGTGGTACTGCACCATTTTTTGCCAAAATGAAAAAACGGTCATATCTGAGCCAAAAATTGGTCTAAAAATATGGGAAAAAAATCCATAAACATGTCGCACCTCCCTATTAGTCGCAGGGCATGCAAATTAGGCAAAAAGGTGCGACTTAAAGACCGGAAAATACGGTAATCCAACTCTTATTTTTAAATGTTGCAAAGCAGAATTTAACTGGGATGAGATGGAAACCGCTGCAAACGTTTATAGGTATAATAATAAAATAATAATGGCTTGGTAGAAGTTCAGCCACTCACTGTTGGCGCAGGTTGGACCCTCCCAGCCTGGCGGACACCGACACTCATACCCTGAAGGGACCTCGTGGCACGTACCACCGTTGGCGCAGGGGTTGGAGACGCAGGCGTGCTCAGCTGATGGCCACAAGGTCAAAGCTAGCTTAAATTTCCAGTCTGTTAACAGTTCTTTATATTCCATCTTATGAAAACACTGATATTAATAAAAGGTCAACCTGAAAGATCTAAAAGTAAGCATGATCGAAGCCTCACCTATCTCGCAGTCGTCTCCGGAGTAGCCCGGTGGACAGGCGCAGTGGTACTTGTCCGGTTCGGTGTTCATGCAGGTCCCTCCGTTGACGCAGGGCTGGTGGTGGCCGCAGTAATTCAGATCTGACGGGAGAAGCAGCAGGAAAACGTGGCATCAGCCGATCCACGAACAGGTTTCTGCTCTTCAGCTCTTATAATCTCACATTTTATGCACCGTCCAACTCTCAGACCACCTCCAAGCACGTTAACATCAATAATGGTTGCTCAGTTCGTCTGACTGGAAACCATCCCTCCAATTATTCACAGGTTGCAGGAATACCACGCTAATCGCTCCTGCTAGACTCAGGATGAACCCTGGAGGTCTTGTTTTGTGGTGCATCTTCAGCAGATCTTCACCCTCCTTTTTAGATTTGTGTAAACCTGTCGAGGTTAATATATGGTGCGTATTGAAGTTTCAGAGCAGCCAAAGACACTTAAAATTTACTGTGAGTTACCACAAATCATCACCGCTACACGTTTTAAGTTGCTTCTGTGGATTTTCAGGTTTGACACAAGTGAGAATATTAAAGCTGTACGTTAAACATTTAGCTCTTTTTTCCTTTGTCTTTACTTTGACGTGTTTTTTGCAGCCTTCTACGTCTATTTTGTCCTTTTTTCCTGGGATTTCCCAGAAATCTCATTGCAGTCTTGGCTCTCCGTTGACCACCAGCTGTCTGCGTTGGCAGCAAGCGTTTTCTCGACCGCTCGTGACAATTTTTTTTACTGTATTTACAGGATGGAAGCAGGTGGCCTCGACTTAGAGCGGCCTTTTATTTATGGAGAGCTCGTTCTGTAAAAACAGAGCAGGCTGAAAGCCAGGTTGCCCAAAAGCCTGGTAAATAAATGAGCAGGAATCCGTCTCCACTGGGGATCCGAGGACCTCGCTCGTCCCTCAAAGAGCCCCGTCAACGGAGGGATGCGGGGGGGATCGTGTTTCCCTGAAGCTGCTCGGATCACACAGGCAGTAAAACTATCCAACGACTGGCTTCCAATCAAAGAGTCAATTCAGGCCTTAATTGAAATGCTTTAATCTTGAGAAATAAAAAAAAGATGAGCTTACCGTAAATATATAGAACAAAGCGTGTTGAGTTATTAAAGCAACATGATGTATAAAAAGTTCAATCATCAGACTACAAGCACAGTTTTATTCTGTAGCAGAGCCTCTGAACTTACTGAAACGTTTTACTTCCTAATAAACATTTTGAAACCACAATATTTTAATTGTGTTGTGATCCCAGCTTCCTCTGCAGTTACCAGTTCAGCTATAAAACGTCTTGCTTCTTTACGGATCACACGGAGCTCCACACCTTTACCTCATGCGACACCTGGCTTTGAATTTTTAAAAATTATTTCCATTCCTACTGACTAGCTGTAGCGTCTCAACCTTGACTCAGTTAAGACGCTTTTAGTCTGTCGTGCGAGTTCATTAGTAAACAACAAAAGGTCCGGTCCAGTTCTGTGAATTCACAGGAATGTGTTGCTCAGCCAATGCTTTTTAAAGCCTCAGAGATGGAAAAAAAATTGAAGGCAAAGCTGAAGTGAGAAAAGCTGCAGTCCCTCATTTGACCACTTCAATTCAAATTATACTTTTAATCCCAAAGGGAAATTAAATGTTGTAACTCATTATCCTCGTTTCATTAAAGAGTTGTTATTGATACTGTTGGCTGTGGGCAGGAAGGCTCTCTTATAAAGGTCCGTCCCACGGCGGATATGAAGAAAATGGCCGCAGATTCCGTCCACCCAGACTCGGCTGCTCTCTCGGTTTCCTCGGGCTGCAGGATTGCCTGAATGCTGGGCTCCTCCCACAACGATGGCCACTCCTCCCAGCAGCCTGCCGAGCTCCTTGTCGCTGCCGACAGCCGGCTGCAGGTGTTTGGGGACAATCCTGGTCCTTCTGCGGTCACGAGCCGCGTTTCCCAGCAGGTAGATGGGAATGCATCAATGGAGCCTCCTTTTTAACTCATTTGCGAATTGGGGCTGTAGTTGAGGTTATTTGAGCTTTCAAGGTTGCAGAGAAAGTGTACCGTCTGCCTGAAGTAAAATAATTATGCTTATCTCAAATCTGACTTCCAAAACGACCTTGGAAAGGGCTGGCTCTCAAATTTCTCCTGGGACATGAGCAATTGAGGAAAACAACTGTATCTATTGTTTGCACCCCCCCACTCTCTCAGGAGAACTCTTTGTGAGCACTTATCAGAAATGCTGGCTGGTAACATCAACAGAACTGTGGCTGAACTGAACAAGGCTTATGGACTAAACTCACTGCTTAGACTTCAAATGCATATGTGATTTGTCTTAATTGTGCTTGCTGGTAGAGTTTTTTGATGTTTCATATAGTGTCCTAATAGATAAGATGTGAAATATCTTTTTTGTAATACCACTATATATCCTCATGGTTTTCTCCTTTTTCATATCTAAGATTATCATTCTGATAAGGGATGAGATGGCCGCGCGATTCCCCCTTCAGGATGACTATGCGTACATGTTCACGCTGTGCCTGGTGCAATGTCAATAAAGATATTCTGATTCTGATATATGAAAATAACTCTAAAAATATGTCCATAGTAAGGTAAAGTAAATTAAGAGGTCCATCAAAGTTAAGTCAGGTCCTCTGGTTGGTTTCTTTGTGTTGAGACGTTTCACCGTCAAAGAAACCACCCAGAGGACCTGACTTAACTTTGATGGATTATTCTACCTGGATTATTGAGCATGCATCAGGATAAATTAAAAGGTATTAAAGATCTGCATGTTCAAATGATTCTGGTCTCTTCTGCCTGTTCACTCAAATAGTCAATAAACATTAGTAAAACTGAGTTACAGAGGGCTGAACCTCCTGAAGATAAAAAAGAAAATTTGTAAACATGTGGCACGTTTTCAGATTTCTGGCTGTTTCAGCTACATTTTGATACCTAGCTCATCCTGATACCATGAGTGTTTCCAGAGATATGGCTTAATTTGTCTTGTTAATCAGGATAACACCTGAAAAATCAGTTGAATCCTATTTTCAGCACGTTCTAATGAGGATTTCTTTACATCTTTTGAAAGAGGAAACTGTATTTGGATGTGAAGATTTCCCAGCTGGACTTGAAAATAGTTTTGTTATTGAGCAGGAAACAAAGCAAAAATAGTTGTTGTTTATTTTACTCAAAATCACTGTTGGTTGTTGGTAATGCTCCAAAAAGTGCTTCAAAACGTCTTTTAAGATTATATTTCAGAAATCTAAATTCAAGGGTTCTAAGATAAGGTTTACCTCATATACAGACCTTTTCCAAAAAATTAAAATAAGATGGAAAAGTTGTTTAACTTCCATAATTCCATTCCAAAAGTTCATCTTTAATAGGTGATAGATTCAGGGCCCACAATTTAAACAATTTCAAATATTTGTTTGTTTATTTTTACATAATTTGGGTCAAAATGACCCACAAGGCCTCAGTGTTAAGATTCAGGCGTCGTGGGTTTTGTGACAGCAGGGCATTTAAATTCTCAGGACAGGTGTTGAGAGGAAGCTAAAAAGGTAAGGATGCTTACTTTAGTTATCAATCTACAACAGGAATGCTTGCAAGCAAATCAAATTAAAAGAAACTATGTTAGAAAAACATTTGGTACAGCTGAAGGCTACCAAACTAACAGTAATCTGAGGAAATTAACTTTAAAAACGTTGGTCAAAGATTTTAAATGGTTGCAACAATAAAAAAAAACAGGGTTAGTTAGTTGAAATGATTCAAGTGAGTGGAATCCTAGAATGATTTACGAGTAAACTAAAAAACAAGTGAAGGCAGCTGTGGTAGATTACAATATTCTAGTTGTGACATAAAAAGCTCAGAACAACGCACTACCTTTAAATATTCAGATGCATTTTGTTAAAAGACAAAGTTGTTACAATCTAAAGGGAACTGATATATTTGTAAAGCCACAGTACAGAACTAGTTTGAAGGGACGGTCTACCTCAGTCCAGGGAGTTGGGTTGTGGTATGACTTGGAGTATGATGTGAAAAAAGCTGTCAATGTTTGTGTTTAAGAAAATGATCAAAAATGAATTGTTAAAGAAATATATATGAAGTAGTTTAATGTGTAATGTATTAGAATTGGAAAATTGAGAAAAAAATCATAATGGTGTGAAGAGGATGGCTGTAAGGTGAGAAAGGAGGCCATCTATAGAAGGAACTAGAAAAAAAAATTGGAAATTTGAGATGAGTTATTCATTTTGTTTTGTTACTTATAGATAATTATTGTTTGAATTGATTGTTTTGAAAAGGGGCAGATATAATAAGATTTTTTCTTCTTTCTGCTGCCTTTCATTTTACATTTTATTTTCATAAAATACATGTGATTGTTGTGTATTTATTTTTATAAAATGTATAAAAAAATAAATAAAAAAAAAGGCCTGTCAGAGCAGAGGTGGAGTTCAGTTCGTCATTCCTTCACTACCCTAACAAAAGAAAAGCACACTACTGAATGATGCACGTCACAGGAAACTAAAGGAGGGGATGCTAAGCGCAGAGTGAAAAGTAAGCAGGTATATTCAAACCCTGCACTGCACCTCAGTTTTGTAACCTTTTTTTCTATCTAGGTGAAAATTAAGTTGTAGATGTTTTGGCTCATTGTGAGCTGCAGGCATGAAGTGTCATCCACAACAGATTAGCAGGATGTTTCACTACATCTGTAGCTTGTAGCCATTAAAGTCAGAGTCAGAGTGAATTTATTGTCATTTGCACCGCATGTAGTACATGTGTTGAAAACGAGATTATGTACACAGGGTCCCAGTTACATCCAACAACAAATGCAAGAGAAAAACAATAATAACATCTAGGATTAACTAAGAGAGACATCAGCTAGTAATACACTAAGCCCTAATGTAGTAGAAAAACATCATTATAAACAGCAGCACGAACATGAGTCATTATGAGCAGATGGTCACAGATGAACGCAGCAACAAGAAACAGATCAGTATCAACATGATGTGACATTTTGCAGTGTTTATTCTTATTATTTATTTATTCATGAGTCTGACAGCCTCAGGGTAGAAGCTGTTCCTCAGTCTAGTGGTTCTACATTTGATGCTCCTCAACCTCCGTCCCGAGGGGAGTGGTGCAAAGAGTGAGTGTGCTGGGTGAGTGAGGTCTTTCATGATGCAGGTGGCTCTTTTTCTGCATCTGGAGGTGTAAATGTCTGTGATGGTGGGGAGACTGACTCCAACAGACTTCTGTGCAGCCTTCACCACTCTCTGTAGAGCTTTCCTCTCTGCAACTGTGCAGCCTCCATGCCACACGTTGATGCTGGAGCACAGGATGCTCTCCACTGCACACCTGTAGAAGGAGGTGAGGACTGAGCTTCTCAGACCAGCTCGTCTCAGCCGTCTGAGGAAGTAGAGTCTCTGATGACCTTTCTTGATCAGGCTGGTGGTGTTGTTGCTCCAGCTGAGGTTATCATTCAAGTGTACACCCAGGTACTTGTAGCTGGAGACCACCTCCACCGCAGATCCACCTATATACAGTGGGGTGTGGGTGTGTTTGTTCCTTCTGAAGTCCACAATCATCTCCTTCGTCTTCTTCACATTCATGTGAAGGTTGTTCTCTTTGCACCAGCTCTCCAGATGTTCCACCTCCTGTCTGTAGCTGGATTCATCATTATCTGTGATGCATCCCACCACAGCTGTATCATCTGCAAACTTAACAATATGACAGCCTGGATGTGTGGCTGTACAATCATATGTGAGCAGAGTGAACAGAAGAGGGCTCAGCACACATCCTTGAGGAGAGCCAGTGCTGAGGGTGATGGTGGAGGAGGAGAAGTTGTGGATCTTCACGGACTGTGGTCTGTTTGTTAAGAAGTCTAGTACCCAGTTACAAATGGAGGGGCTTAGTCCAAGTGTGGATAGTTTGTCTATCAGAGTTTGGGGGATCATGGTGTTGAAGGCAGATGTGAAGTCCACAAAGAGCAGACGCACGTATGAGTCCTTCTGATCCAGGTGGGTGAGAGCAGTGTGGACCACAGAGGAGATGGCGTCCTCTGTTGATCGGTTCTCACGGTATGCATATTGATGAGGGTCCTCGTTGATGTTGACGGTTGTCTTGATGTGGGACATGACCAGTTTCTCAAAACATTTAGCGACTATCGGGGTGAGAGCCACCGGTCTATAGTCATTCAGACCAGTCACTGTGGAGCTTTTTGGGACTGGGATGATGGTGGCAGTCTTCAGGCAGGTGGGAACTGACTCCAGTGAAAGTGAGGTGGTGAAGATGTCAGCCAGCACCTCACAGAGCTGGTCCGCACATTCCTTCAGAACTTTCCCTGGGATGTTGTCTGGACCCGTAGCTTTATGAGGGTTGATCCTTCTGAGACTACCTCTCACTTCTGCTGCGGTCCTGACTTCCTTGACTGACTTCTGCTGACGGTCCTTGATTAATCCTGACTTCCTCATTTTCAATGCTTTCAATGCCAGCTGATTTGTATTGGATCGTTTGATTTATGATCTGCAATGTTTTTATGTTTTTCGTGTTGTACTTCATTGTCTGTGTTGCCTGTTGCGTGTTTGTTTGTCCAGCACTTTGGTGTGGACTTGTTCCTGTTTAAAGTGCTTTATAAATAAAATGGTATGGTATGGTATGGTATTTTGATAAAAATAAATAAAAATCAGGACAAATTATTTTATTCATTTTTGTTTTGTAGGCCAAAGTGTTTTATATAACACTCCTGATTTAAAACGTTGCTGATCGATTTGAATTTATTATTATTTATTGATTATATTTTATTTTTCAGTATCAAATGATCACAAATGTTTAGTTTAAAATAAGGATAGTTTTTTTAAGGCAAACGGATGCACTTTAAGTTGTTTCTGTTACAGACTGTAAAATAATGTTAATAAAGTTATTCTTTGTTGTAAATTAATAATAATAATAATGCATTTTATTTGGTAGCGCCTTTCAAAACACCCAAGGACACGTCGCAGCATTAAAAACACAATATAAACAATATAAAATAACTATATAAAAGAAGAAAAAAAATTAAAGTGAGAAGGCTAGCTTGAACAGATGCGTTTTGATTTGAAGGTCAGAAGGCAGTCAATGTTACGGATGTCTGGGGGAAGAGCGTTCCAGAGTCGGGGAGCAGAGTGAGAAAAGGCTCTGTGTCCCATGGTGCGGAGGCGGACAAGAGGCACGTTGAGGTGGATGGAAGAGGAAGAACGAAGGGAGCGTGAATGGGTGGTAATGTGCAGGAGATCAGACAGGTAAGGAGGGGCGAGGCTGTGAATAGCCTTGAAAGTGTATAACAGGATTTTAAATTGAATTCTGAATGTGACTGGAAGCCAGTGAGGTAAAACTGAGGTGATGTGGTGGAATGAGGGGGTTTTGGTAACGATGGAGGCAGCTGAATTTTGAACCATTTGAAGCTAACGGGTTAATTTGTGAGGCAGACCAAAGAGGAGAGAGTTACAGTAATTGATCTATATTCTTTTTTTCTTTAATGTTAATAAGGACACAATGTTATGCAGAGGTGTACTAATAATTTTATAGACAAATGAAACTATTTACAGTCGTGGCCGAGATTTGGGGGTGCAAATTGTTTACTTCTT
>JBBPBX010000225.1:117133-145164 GCA_038048925.1 Garcialebias charrua
TTAGCACTCTAGAAAAATGTTATCAAAACATTTTTGTTTAGTAGGAAAAAGTCAAAAAATGGTGTAATATTTAAAAGCTGATTAATGAGTATTTTCCTTAGAAGATAAGGTGGTTCAGTGATATAAAATGCATTCAGTGGTTCAGGTTTTCAAAACTTTTAGCAACATCCTTATCTTCATATAAAAATAAAAATAAGCCTCAACAGGATTTTATAAGTTTTAGGCATTTGAACCGCAAGGTGAAATTATAATTTTTCTGCTAATACTTTGAACAAAATCAACTGAAATTTTACAAGAATTATATGACCGATCAACATTAGGAGCAAACTTAAATCAAGATGGCTGCGACAAGTTCGATCGTTGGTTGAACCTCAGATCCAGGAGGAACAATGCAGGTTCTGTCCTGGCTGTGGACTGGACCAGCTCTTTACCCTCACTAGAGTCCTCGAGGGGTCATGAGATTTTACCCATCCAGTCTACATGTGTTTTGTGGACTTGGAGAAGGTGTTCGACCGTGTTTCTCGGGGTACACTGTGGGAGGTGCTCTGTGAGTATGGGATTGGGGGCTCATTCTTACAGGCTGTTCAGTCCCTATACAAGCGGTGTGAGAGTTTGGTTCTCATTGCTGGCAGTAAGTCAGACCCCTTCAGGGTTGGAGTTGGACTCCACCAGGGCTGCCCGTTGTTTTTGTTTATAGCCAGGGGGCGGATGGATTCTGGTTCGGTGGCCTCAGGATTCCATCTCTGCTCTTTGCAGATGATGTGGTCCTGTTGGCGTCATCGTGCTGTGATCTTCATCTCTCACTGGAGAGGTTCACAACTGAGTGTGAAGCAGCTGGAATGAGAATCAACACCTCTAAATCTGAAGTCATGGTCCTCAGTCAGAAACGGGTGGATTGCTCTCTTCAGGTCGAGGGTGAGGTTCTGCCTCCAGTGGAGGAGTTCAAGTATCTCATGGTTTTGTTCACGAGTGAGGGAAGAATGGAGCGTGAGATTGACAGACGGATTGGTGCAACATCTGCAGTATTGAGGACTCTGTACCGGTCCAGTGTGGTGAGGCGAGACCTGAGCTGTAAGGCAAAGCTCTTTGTTTACCAGTTAGTCTATGTTCCTACTCTCATTTCTGGTCATCAACTTGGGTAGCGACTGGAAGAATGAGATGGAGGATACAGGCGGTTGAAATGAGTTTCCTCTGCAGGGTAGCTGGA
Organism: Garcialebias charrua; assembly: GCA_038048925.1. Lineage (NCBI taxonomy): Eukaryota > Metazoa > Chordata > Actinopteri > Cyprinodontiformes > Rivulidae > Garcialebias > Garcialebias charrua. The sequence goes on from JBBPBX010000225.1 coordinate 118,341, forward strand.
CTCTCCCTTGTTTTTTTTCATTTACCCTTTATATATCCAGGTAGTCTCATTGAGCCACGAGAACTCATTTTCAAGAGAGACCTGTTTTTAGGGAGCAGACGTGGGGGTTAAGAGCCTTGCTCAGGGGCCCAGAGTGAGGCCAATGAGGGTGGAGGCAGGTGTGGGTGTTTCACCTTTTTCCACCCACATATTTTGATGTTGTCAGTACCGGGACTCTCCCTTAGAGATGGAGTGAGAAGTTCAGTTACTGTATCTGGGAGAGACTCAGAGCAGAACCGCTGCTCCTCCACATCGAGAGGAGTCAGTTGAGGTGGTTCAGGCATCTGGTAAGAATGCTCCCTGGGAACCTCCCTAGGGAGGAGCTTCAGGCATGTCCGACTGGGAGGAGACCCCGGGAAAGACCCAGGACACACTGTAGAGACTGTTTCTCAGTTGGTCTGGGAACACCTTGGAGTCCTCCCAGAAGACCTGGAGGAGGTGGCTGTGGAAAGAGATGTCTGGGCCTCCCTGCTCAAACTGCTGCCCCCGAGACCTGACTTCTGAACAAGATGATGGATGGATGGCTGCCACATGCAACTGATTTAAAAAAACTAAAATAGGTCATAACTCAGCCAATTTTACAAATACCAAGCTATTATTTGGTGTGGTAGTAGCTGAGAGTCATCCTCAACACATAGGTTCAGAACTACGCATGAATCTCATAATTCCATAATAATTCACAATTCCAGGTCTCTCTTGTAAAGGAGTCCTCGTGGCTCAATGGGATTAACCTGACTAAATAAAGGTTGAATGAAAGTGAGACCCTCACACAGTCAGTGAGGAAGTCCTCGGTCACCCTGTCCTCCAGGAGCCTCTCCACCACCTGCAGAGCTCTCCTCTCCAGCTCCAGCTTCTCCCGCAGCCTCTCCTCCACCGCCTCTCTCCTGACGGACAGATAACAACCAGGCTCAGCCTAAAGCAGGGAAACACTAATTACATCCAATAAAAACAGAGCTGTTTCTTCACCGTCTCGCTTCTTCTTCTTCGGCGGTCAGACCTTTGGGTTTCCCTCCTGTCAAAACAGAAAGATTTACGACGGAAACCGTCAACAGACGCTTCATAAAATCACTTTAGTTGTTTCTGGTTAGCTCATAACGAGCTTCAACATCTTTCCTCCTACGAAAGAGTAAATTCTGACACGTAACTAACCCTTTCTGGAGGTTTTAGTCGAACTTCTCCGTTCTGCCGACTCCATTTTTGATCTGTGGTAAACTTTGACCTCTGACGTAGAAAAGTCTACAGCAGCCGAGACGGGTCAATCCAAGTAATTCGCGCTGTAGAGGGGTAGTAGCGCGAAGTTGTACTTTTTAATCTGTTTGGGACATGAAGAAGAGGTCAGCGACGTGTCTTTTCTGCAGTTAAATGTATCCTGTGTAATTAGAGGAGCTCAGTGTTTCTTGTGTTTGTGTTTATCACCCAGAGAAAAGCTACATGTTTAGCTAGCGCTAACATCTTCTGTCTCATCATGCGTGAAACATATGTGTGTGGAGCATTCTGTAACCTTGTGTTTGATGCTTTGTCTTGTGTTTGTGCTCTTTACAGCCCAGCTGAGAGCAGCAGGGATGGCTCTGGAGCAGCTCAGTGATGTGGTCCAGAGATGTGTGAGTTTTTAAATTAAAAACATCTTCCTACTGTTGATGGTCACACCTGACATACTACAGTAGTTAGTTTTTAACGAAACCAAACAAAATGTTTTCAGCTAACTCCGCTGGATTCTGTCCTAAACAACTATCAAACCCTCATCAAGGACATTTGGATGTTATAGGTTCATAAATTCAAAATTTTAATCCTATTTATATCCTCAAATGGTGTTCCAATTGAGTTTGTTGATTCCTATAAATATTTGGGTATCCTGGTCGATTCACATCTCTCTTTTAAACTCCACGTGGAAAACCTAGTGAAGAAACTGAAAGTTAAACTGGGTTTCTTTTTCAGAAACAGATCATGTCTAACACTGAATGTTAGGAAACGCCTTGTATCTGTGACTTTCCTTCCCTCCATTGATTACGGTGACATTCTCTACATGAATGCTCCTACAAGCACCCTGCAGATGTTGGATGTTGTCTATCATGGTGCACTAAGATTCATAACTGGCTGTGATTATCATACCCACCACTGCACCCTGTATTCACTGGTTAACTGGACATCATTAACTTCACGCAGACTCTTCCACTGGTACATTTTCATCTTTAAATCACTTCTTGGTCTGCTGCCCTCATACATCTCCTCCTACATGTCTTTGTGTGAGTGCAGCTACAGCGTGCGCTCTCAGGACATGATTACCTGCAGTGTTCCGTCAGTGAGGACTGAACTTGGAAAAAGGGCCTTCTCCTACTCTGCTCCTGCTTCCTGGAATATCTTACAAAAAGATCTGAAGCTCTCGGCCCTGACCTGTCTAAACGGTTTTAAGAATCTTTGGAATCCTGGCAAAAACCATTGCAGATATGTTCCTGTTCTTGATTTTATACATCTATCTTATAATGTTTTGCTAGTTTTTCTATTGTTTATTGTTTAAGGTAATTCTACCATTGCTGTTCATCATTCTTTAGTTTGTAGCAGGTCGCTTTTGTAAATGAGTCCACGAGGCTCAATGAGATTTACCTGACTAAATAAAGGTTGAATGAATGAATATGTTGGTGTGACATAAATCCCAAACATCCAGTGGATATAAAAAGTCCACACAACCTACCGTAATCAAAATGCCAGACTCCTTCAATATCAGCAACAACAAAAATAGTGAGTCTAAGCTTTTTTCTTTTCTTTTTTTCTTCATTATTCACATATAATCTTGTAAATTAAATCGGAAAACAAGTCTGTTCCGGGGGGAATCTACAACAAATAAAATAGTACAAGGAGCCAGTTGCATGAGTGTGCACACCTTAAACTAATTTTTGATAAAGTAAAGATTTGACTTGATCACTGCATTTCTTCACACACATAGCCATTAACCATTAAAGTGATGCTGATGGCCATAACATACATTTCAACTGTCCTGGTAGAACTTTCATTATTTGCTCTGTTCATTTTATTGCCCAGAGAACTGGCAAAGCACTAAAATGATCCTGTTGTTGAAAGCCACAGACACGCAAAAATTAAAAATAAATAAACACAAAAACCTGTGGGAAAATGTGAACATGTCTGATTAATGCAAAGTTGTCCAAAAGCTATATTAGGTAGTTACAGAAACCTGACTGAACACCAAAAGCGCACCATCCCCACAATAGAACATGGTGTTGGTAGTATGATGGGATTTTTCTCTTCCAAACAGAGGTTTTAGTCATGGTGGATGATGGATCTAAAATCTTCAAGTGTTTGACAGAAAGCTAAAGGCGAAGAGGAATTTAATTTTTAAAAACAACAACAATGGCCCTAAGCAAACATCCAGATCAACAACAAAGAGCTTCGAAATAATTTTTTTTAAAGAATGTTACTATCCAGAGTTTAGATGTGAACATGTTGGAACATTTGTGTGGTGACTTAAAGAGAGCTGTGCACAGCTGGCAGTCTAACAGATAAGGAGCTGGTAAATATCATGAAGTGGTGGTGTGGCCCGCTGACAGACCAACTGAATGACAATGAAGGTTTAATTAAATCAAAAAGGATTTCAACTACCAACTACCTCCATGTCCTCTCTAACTGCATCCATATATCTCCTCTTTGTCTTTTTCCTGGCAGCTGCATTTCTAACATCCTTCTACCAATATACCCACTGTCCCTCCTCTGACATGTCCAAACCATCTCAGTCTGGCCTCCCTAACTTTATCTCCCAGTTGTTCAACATGTGCTGTACCTCTGATGATCTCATTCATATTATCCATCCTTGTCACTCCTAAGGAGAACCTCAGCATCTTCATTTCCACTACTTCCAGTTCTTTGTCACTGTCTCCAGACCATACAACATAACTGGTCTCACCACCATACCATACCATTTTATTTATAAAGCACTTTAAACAAGAACAAGGCCAAACCAGACCACCACTGTCTTGTAAACTTTTTTGATGAACTTGCACTGTAGTTTTGGCAAAAGTGTTTTACATCGGGTGCCCTTCCTGCTACAACCCTCACCATTTACCCAGTACATGTATTGGGACCAGCACTATATGTACACTGGCTTGTGCTCCCTAGTGGCTGGTTTTCAGATTTAACTCTATGGCAGAGAAAAATAAAATAAATGAAAAAGAGTTTTGGCCCCTCTCTGTTCTCCTCACTCTCATCCTCAGGGGCCACTCTCCTGTATGTTTTAATATTTCCACACTTTAACACATTTTATTTAAACAAATGGGTCATTAACATACTTTTCCAGAACTTGATGTCATGTCAAGGAGGTATTCAATCATTTCAGTTTGCAGAAACGGTGAAATCTTGCTGGATAGTGGCCCCTATGGAGCAGAATTTGACACCCAGAAGACATCACATTCTTACATACTGTACTGGGGGCAAAACACTGTAAAAATATAAACAGTAAACTAATACACTAACATTTCTTGTGTATGGTTTTGTCTGTTAGCAAAATACCTTGTGAACCACTGAAATTTTTAAAATAAAATTTACAGAAAACAAATGGTTTGATGTACAACTGATTAACTTTTAGAGTTGACCTGACTAAAGATGGCTGCCAGCTCCTATTGATCTTAACAAGCACAAAAATGGATACAAGCCAGTCAGTTTAACAGATATTGAAGGAAAACATTGTGAAGTAGTAGCTGAGACTGTTTGACAATACATTTAATTTCTTCTGACTAATTGTGCAATATATTCGTTTCAAAATGTTGTAATAATAATTTGGAGTCAGCCCTTGTCCCTTGAAGCACTGAATGAATTTTAATGAAATCTACAAAAATCAATCATTTCATGTCCCTCTACAACTGGTTAACTTGGGGGGTCAGTCCAAGATGCCATCGCAGCTAATCGACGTACGTCAACACCAAAAACGGACTTACCTCCATCAGTTTTACAGAAATGGACCTAAACTTTGTTGTGGGAGTAGTTGAGAGACGGTCACAACAAATCCTCTCTGTGAGACGTTTTCTTCTTTCAATGTCCACTGAGATCACGCATAAGGTTTCCCGAGCACGGTTACAACTGTGTCATTTCTCAGCATGAGCTGATCTTATTCTGAAACTCTAACATGAAAATGGTGAGCAATTTACATTTCTTGTTGGACACAGCAAACACTCCCAGATGACAGCTACGCCGCGGAGGATCATGACGTCTTCACGATTGCTGGGCGGACCTGCATCGAGGAGGGGAACAGCCCGCAGGTGCTCAGCATCATCTTGGATGAGAAGAATCAGGTATGATCATCAGAGATGCTGCTGATCCTTGTGACGGTACTCCCTGACCTGGCTGTAATATCTGTGCAGAACCTGGTGAGAAGTTTGGGCTGGAACCTGCTGCCTCCACTGGTTCAGGTGCTGCGAAAGAAAGAAGACGAGCATCTTCCTCAGTGCCTGGCCATTTTCAACCACCTCATAAAGGTCCACAAACTTACTCCGCACCTCATCTTACTTCATTACAATACTGCTGATGACATCGTTTCTCAACAAGGTTTTGTCAAGCCTGAGTCAGAAACTGTTGGAACAGTGCGGAAAAAACAAATGTAAAGAAAAAAGCTAGGATTGTTGTTTTGGCTTTAATTCATAGTTCAGTGCAGGAAGTTGATAACTAGGATGATGAGAAAAAAAACCAATGTGTATAATGTCAGCAAGTGATTAGAATCATGATTTAGTGTGAAAGCAGAATTTTTGACAGGCCACGTGTCTATGGAGCACACAGGATGGAGGAGTTACAGCGTGTTAAAGTAGATACTTTGATAAAAATCTTAAATTTATAATCCTTACAAAGAGTGCATGTTTAACAAAACTTATGTATGAAATGTAAAACAACCGTGGTGTAGGAGTTGGAACAGCCTGAGGGACGAAGGCCGCTCTCCTCCGAGTCTTGCAGTCTGGACAGTCTGCAACCAGACAGCTGTCACTCAAAGCCTGTGATAAAAGCTTGAAATGAGTCCTGAACCATCTGACCAAAGAGCCAAGCTGCTCACAAAGAGAGAGCGAGAAGGATGTCCAGTGATTTTTGATCACACCTTGATGTTGTGGAGGTTTTTCCTGCCCTGTGGTCCACAGAGAAGGACGTGGTCATTTTTAGTGAAAGGTAAAGTGCAGCTGACAGAGGAGGAAGAGGATGGCAGCTTTTCAAAGTGGTAAAAGTTTATATCCAGCCATCCACTTCCACTTGTCTGTAGTTGGGTCTCAGAGGCAACAGGTTCAGAAGAGAAACCAGACATCTTCTCCCCATTGACACTCTCCAGCTCATTCTGGGGGCTCCTATAAGGTGTTCCCAGACCAGGGACATGTCCAGAGTCCTGCTTAGATTATTTCTTAATGGAGGGGCTGTAGCTGCTCTTCTCTGAGCTCCACTTACCTCTAAGGCTGAGCCCGGCCACTCTACACTTAAAGCTCATTTCAGCTGACGGTGTCCAGGATCTGAGACCCACAGGCCGTGAGTTCTGACGCCTCATGACCATTGCTGAGGGTTGGAACCATTATATTAGGAGTGTTTCCTTTCAGCTCAGCTCCTCCTTCAAAGCCCTCTCCTCTGCAGATGAGGCCCTGAATCTATAAATCCATCTCCTGCTCCGTCCTCTCATCACTCGTTCAGATGCTTGAACTCCTCAGTTTGAGGCAACCCCAAACCCAGAGACGTGCGGCAGGAATGGATAATTACCGTATTTTCTGGAATATAGGTCGCACCTGAGTATAGGTCGCACCTACGTCAAAATGTGGACCGTGTTTAGCTCTGCTGCAAATGTCTGCCACAGGAGTGCACAGCAAGGCTTTTAAGAAGATTAACACTTAAAAACAATTATTTGTTTGATAAAAATTATAGCAAATATGTGTCTGAGCTGAACTTTTCTTTAATAAATGAATAATTTTAGCAGGATAAACATCTAAAAATATATATAAAATATATAATATATATATAAAATATATAAATAATATATAATATATATATATATATATTATTATATATTATATTATATTATTATATATTATTATATATATATATATAATAATAAATATATAATATAAAATATATAAAAATATATAATACAAGCCCAAAACCAGAAAAGTTGGCACGTTGTGCAAATCGCAAATAAAAACAGAATACAATGACTTGCAAATCTTTTTCAACCCATATTCAACTGAATAGAATGCAAAGACAATATATTTAATGTTCGAACGGAGAAACTTTATTTTGTTTTGCAAATAACCATTAACTTAGAATTCAATGGCAGCAACACATTGCAAAAAAGTTGGCACAGGGACATATTTACCACTGTGTTACATCGCCTTTCCTTTTAACAACACTCAGTAAACGTTTGGGAACTGAGGAGACCAATTTTTGAAGCTTTTCAGGTGGAATTCTTCCCCATTCTTGCTTGATGTACAGCTTAAGTTGTTCAACAGTCCGGGGTCTCCGTTGTCGTATTTTACGTTTCATAATGCGCCACACATTTTCAATGGGGGACAGGTCTGGACTGCAGGCAGGCCAGGGGAGGACCCGCACTCTTTTGCTACGAAGCCACGCTGTTGTAACACGTGCAGAATGTGGCTTGGCATTGTCTTGCTGAAATAAGCTGGGGCGTCCATGAAAAAGACGTCGCTTGGATGGCAGCATATGTTGCTCCAAAACCTGTATGTACCTTTCAGCATTAATGGTGCCTTCACAGATGTGTAAGTTACCCATGCCTTGGGCACTAATGCACCCCCATACCATCACAGATGCTGGCTTTTGAACTTTGCGCCTATAACAGTCCTGATGGTTCTTTTCCTCTTTGGTCCGTAAGACACGACGTCCACAGTTTCCAAAGACAATTTGAAATGTGGACTCATCAGACCACAGAACACTTTTCCACTTTGCATCAGTCCATCTCAGATGAGCTCGGGCCCAGCAAAGCCGGCGGCGTTTCTGGATCTTGTTGATGAATGGCTTTTGCTTTGCATAGTAGAGCTTTAACTTGCACTTACAGATGTAGCGACGAACTGTAGTTACTGACAGTGGTTTTCTGAAGTATTCCTGAGCCCATGTGGTGATATCTTTTACACACTGATGTCGGTTTTTGATGCAGTACCGCCTGAGGGATCGAAGGTCACGGGCATTCAATGTTGGTTTTCGGCCTTGCCCCTTACGTGTAGTGATTTCTCCAGATTCTCTGAACCTTTTGATGATATTACGGACCGTAGATGGTGAAATTCCTAAATTCCTTGCAATAGCTCGTTGAGAAAAGTTGTTCTTGAACTGTTCGACAATTTGCCCACGCATTTGTTCACAGAGTGGTGACCCTCGCCCCATCCTTCTATGTGGATGACTGAGCATGTCAAGGAAGCTGCTTTTATACCCAATCATGGCACCCACCTGTTCCCAATTTGCATGTTCACCTGTGGGATATTCCAAATAAGTGTTTGATGAGCATTCCTCAAATTTCTCTGTCTTCTTTGTCACTTGTGCCAGCTTTTTTGAAACATGTTGCAGGCATCAAATTCCAAATGAGCTAATAATTGCAAAAAATAACAAAGTTTACCAGTTCGAACGTTAAGTATGTGGTCTTTGCAGTGTGTTCAATTGAATATAGGTTGAAAAAGATTTGCAAGTCATTGTATTCTGTTTTTATTTGCGATTTCCACAACGTGCCAACTTTTCTGGTTTTGGGCTTGTATATAAAGTCCAGTTGATCCTGTATTGAACGCCTTTTTTGATTTCATCATGTCCTGGACGACTGAGAATCTTCACCAGCATCTAAAAATATATATTTGTTAGCTGACATTATTGTAAGAGTGTGTCTCAGTTTAATTTTTGTTAATAAATGATTACAAATCAGCTTATTTTACAATAAAAACAAAAATAGGTCGTACCTGAATATAGGTCGCAGGGCATGCAAAAATGATAAAAAGCCGCGACCTATATTCCGGAAAATACGGTACAAAGAACATCACTTTGATGTGCTACTTTTTTAACGAACTTCTTATTCTAAGATCAGTTAACAGGACATTTTTAATAATAGGCCATGACACCAGCACGGTTTTTCCAGAAATCTGTATTTTTGGTTTTGTAGACCTGCAGGCCTAAAGAGCTGCTGATTGGTCTTCTGGAGGAACTGGAACACGATGATCCCGTCACAATAGCTGACAGTCTCCATCTTCTTCTCACCCCATTACAGAAAGGTTTCTAACATGTACTTTCTTACTAACTGAACTCTCGAGACATTTCCTATCGGACCACTGGATTCACTGCTCCACCTCCCCTGTCCCACCAGTGCTGCTGTGCCTGGCGAACAGGAAAGCGGCGTCCCTGGGTATGACCCTGTCCTCGGTGCTGGACCAGCTGGACAAACTGCCTGTCCCTGACACCAAAGAGCAGGAGGAGGACGACGTCTTTTCACTTTGCCGTTGCTGCACCGACCTGATCCAGTTCGTCAGGCCCTTTGTTCAGGAGGCGAGGCAGACCCTCCTGAGCAGCAGGACACAGAGGGAGAACTCAGGTGGACAGGACGGGGCGAAGGAGGACGAGCTGCGGACAGAACTCCTGAAGTTGTGAGTGAAACAAGCTCAACTGTGGAGAGACAATTCCTCGTTCAATGCTCTCTGCCATTATTATCACTCCATTGAAAGATGAAAGACCTCAGTAATACTTTTTCTGTGTTTGCATGTCGGCTGTGTGAGCAAAATACTGTACAGGTAGTCCCCGACTTACGAGCGAGTTCCGTTCCTCCGACTATCTCGTAAGGCGAAATCTCGTACGTCGGAACACGAAACACGTGTTCTCGTAAGTCCGGATTTTCGGTCATAAGTCGGAAAATGTATGCTAGCGCTACTACAAACACTCGTTTTTCATCACAAACGTTCATACTAGTTCATAAACATGCTCAGAAACTTGTTTCCAAACGGTTAGCTAACACTTTCATCTAAAAACACATGAAAGTGCTGTATTTTCTGTATGTTTGTTACAAATTTACTGCTCATTCGCCAGCTCGTAAGTCCGGAACCTCGTATGTAAGAGCGCTCGTAAATCGGGGACTACCTGTATCTAACGAACTACTGGACAGAATGTAATGAAACTCCCAGAAGTTAGTTGGTTGTACGTCTATAACTCATTAACTTTTGGAGTCATCCTGATTCAAGATGGCTGCCACAGCTAATCAGCCTTTGCCATCACAAATATAGTTCTAACTCAAGTTTTATAAACACTGTGCATATATTTGGTGTGGTAGTCACTGAGAGTTATTCCCAACACATAATCCAAGGTTTGACCAAAACAGCTGTCACTCTGAGCCTTCTCCTTAAGGTGATCTGTATGTAAAGCATGAAAGACACTGGGCGATGTCCTTGCTTGGCCTTTCATGGTGTGTTTGGAGATGAATAGATGTGAATGTTTTTTCTGTTCTGAAGCTGCATGAAGACCCTGAGTCAGCCGTTGCTGGACGTCCAGCTCAGAGACGCCGACACGCTGCCGCGGTCTCCCCTCAGGACGTTTGCCACAGACATTCTGGTGCAAGAAAATCCTTTATCGCTCTATGCTAATACACTTGGAGCATCCCATGTTGTGTTAACGTTGACTCTCCGTGTGTTTTCCAGGAGATTCTCGGTGCTGTCGGAGAGTCCCTCCCAGCCCTCGTGTTCCACCCTCTGTTGAAGAGGAAACAGGTTCTGGGCTTCCTGGAGGAGGAGGTGCGGTACCCTAAAAGCTCTCTGGCCTGCTTGGCTCACCTGGTGTTTGTCCATCACCTGGCTGCTGATACGTTCCCCAGTGTTTTTAAGTAAGAGGACGTATGTTTTACCTTTAAAGTGCCACTGCATCAATACACGAGATGTTTTTGATTCTTGCTGGACCAGGTTGGCTTTGTCCTGTTGTTACTGAGATGTTTGATCAAGTTTAAAGGTGTTGATCCTGCTAACACGCTGTACCCCCCCTTCTCAGCCCAGTTTTCTGTCTTCGGAGTAACATGGAGCACATTTCCCTCCTTCTGTCAAGGTAATACATGATACAGTAATATTGTAGCTCCACTGTGCGTTTACAGATCTGATTCTCTCCTCCTATCAAAAACCTCTGAACATAAACTCACCCAGTTTAGTAAACAAACATTTTTCAGGTAATTTTTCACTTAGCAGCTCCAGGTATCTTAAAGAATATAATGTAGAACACAATTAACTGTGAACACTAATTAACCTTTCTAGAGTTTACCTTATGTTTTGACATTTTTTTTTTTTTATAGAACCGAGGACTCCAGGCTTCAGAAAGGACTGGTAAGTCACACCATCCATCCATTATCTTTACCCACGTCTTCCTTTTTAGGTCGCGGGGGTCACAGGTACCCATGTCCATCCATCACTGTGCGAAAGGCGGGGGACACCCTGGGATGGACCATTTCCACAAAAGCTGTGTACAACAGTCATATTTGCTGTTTTATAAAGGGACTAGTCAACACAAAATAAAGGCTTACCGGTAGATATGGGCCTCGTCCTCAGTAATGAGGGTGTTGGTACAGTCAGTGGTGGTGAAGAAAGAGTTTAGTCGAAAGGCAAAACACTCAGTTTACTGGTCTGTCTCCTTCGTAGGGTGACTGCGCTCAGCCGTTGAGTTAAGGGGAGGAGCTTAGAGTCGAGCCGTTGCTTCTTGCATCAAAAGCAGTCAGCTGAGGTGGTTCAGCATCTGTTCAGGATGCCTCCTGGACGCCTCCTCTTAGAGGTGATTCGGGCGCTGATGAAGGCTAAAGGGCTTGTGTATCTTCTCTAGAACGCCTCAGGGTCCTCCAGGAGGAGCTGCAGAGTGTTGCTGGGGAGAGGAAGGTTTGAGTTTCTCTCCTGGACCTGTTGCCTCTGTGACCCAACTACAGTACAGAAAAGCGGTAGAAGATGGAGATGAGGTGCAACACTAAACCTGTTTCTCCAAACATCTGGAAGACTAGCAGGTCTCCTTCAAGAATTTCTCAGTATTTTGCTTTGCCCGTTTTTTCTTTAAAGGAGACCACAGATAGGTTTTTAAAAATTTTATGGTATGTCTGTGGGCTATCCAGACAATGTTCATTCAGTTTAATACACAAAATAATTCTTAGATAATCAATTATACCCTTTTTAATTCTGCCATTTTTAACTTTCGTTTTGAACGACTGGTTTATGATAATGAGCTCTCATGGTCACGCCCTTCAAAGATCTGTTTACATTAACTCCGCCCTCTGTAACACCCAGTATCTCTAATCTGTTGTTGTTTTAAAATTAGCTCTTTTTTTATTACTCATTTGACTTACTGTTAGTGCTAGCTTAAGATAACTTACCGAAAGCCGTCTGCGCGCGCCGCCATTATCTGCTCCCTTTAGCCCGAATCCGATGCTAAAAATAGCTCGTTCCTCCTCCGCCCTTTTATGTCCGCTCGTTGCATGCGGCGCTTTTGGGAGCGATCTCTGCTTCAGTCCAGACATACACAAAGTTCACTGAGTGTCTCCAGTTAATTTATCCGTATGAGGCAACCTCTGACCAGCCAGCCAGCTCCCAGCCGCAGATGGTCTCTTCGCCGGCGGTCTGCTCGTTTTCCGTCTGCCGGCTGCTCGTTGGGAGCGATCGCTAATACGCTAAAAATTGAACTAAAACGTAAAAATAACAATTATACTTTATTTATAAAGCCATTTAAAACAACCACAGCTGCAACAAAGTGCTGTACACATGAAATTAAGAACATTTAAACAAAAGATGAGATGAAATCAGGAAAAACAACCGTCACGTCTATTATACTGAAGTGGGTTGAGCCGCACCAGGGGTTGCTAGGTGAGGGGCTGGACTCAGGTTTGAGGTGGGTTGTGGCTGCGGTTTGTGACTTCACAAGCCGCAGGATTTGAAAACAAAACCTATCTTATCACAGTAAAATAAATATACTTAGAGTAAATAAACCACTGGGTGCATTTTTTTGGCACTAGGACTGTTTTTTTATGAAGTACATACCCAAAGTTGAGTAAAAAAACCATTAAAAAGTGAATTTTGCATCTGTGGTCCCCTTTAACTCTGATCATTTCCCCAGTCTCTTCTGATGGAAACCATCCCCACATCATGAAGTTGCCACCACCATGCATCACTGTGGGGGTGTCCTCACCATGAGAGTTGAATGTTTGCTGTGGCGGCATCATGTCTTAATTTTTAACAATGAATTTAATGAAGCTCTCTGTTGGAGGAAAAGTTCAGTTCAGCTTTCATCCGTGTGTGTGTGTGTTCTGACCACACAGGAGCTGTATGAGAAGAGTCTGCTGCGAGTAGAGAGCTCTAGTCTTCCAGCAGATCTGCTGGAGATTAAAACTTTCCTCACAGTCCCTCAGGTAAAGAAAGTTATTTGCTTTATGACACAAATGTCGTCTTCGGCTCGGTCTAATTTCAGTGTCTACTTTCAGAACCTTATAAAGGTCATGACAATATGTCCTGAAGCCGTTCTGGTGAGTTTTGAAAACACCTTTTATTTAGCTTGGCTTCATTTGCTGTCTTTATGCTCGAGCAACAGTCTTTACAGAGCATGTTGGTTTTGTCCTCAGAGGACTAAAGGACTGAAGGTGTTCCAGCTGAGCATTGATAAGTTTGGTACTGAAGCCAAGTACAGGTTCTTCCAGTAAGTTCCTCTTTTTGACCCTGTAAAATAAATGTCTCATAACTCTTTCTCTTTGTCCCAACTATAACTACCGGTAATGGGTTTTGTGGTCCCAGGTACCTGCTCAGGACCAGTAACCACTCAGGAGTGGAAGGCTATGTCATTAAAAACATCAAGGATCAGATCAACGCTGCTCTGCAGGTAACTTTCATCAAAGGTATTAATGTAGAAGCACTGAAGCATCCTGTGTGAGCGCTGAGTCAGCATTTATTCTCCCGTTTGTAGTTTCTTCTGTATGTTTTTACAACCAGATTACTTACGTAGTAACAGTTCATACACGTATAAAAACATTTCTCATTAGAAATGATGAGTCATGGTTTTTAGTATTTTTACCTTGTATACTTTTTGAGTAATTTAACATTATGAAAAAATATATTTTCCACAGAAATTTATTGAGATCTATTCCTTTTAGCTACTGGTATGTTCATTTTGAGCACTTACCGGTAGTTGTAAAAGTTGATGGCATCTGTAACATTCGAGCTGTCTTAACTTTGCAACTTTTCTGCACACAAGCCCTTTTTTATGTTTATAAATCTATAAACACTTGGACACTTTAGTCTTCTTTACACTGTGTGCCTCTCACTGGTATAAGCTTCATGGTTTTATTTCAGATCCCATTCAGATTTTTTCATTCAACCTTAATTTATACAGGTTAGTCTCATTGAGCCTTGGGGACTCAGACCTGTTGAGAATGCACATCAAATAACTCATTTACTTCCAATGTGTCCCGAGTTCAGTTTTCACTTCAAAACTGGAGTGAAGGCTATTTTTAATTTTTAACTTAATCTCAAACATAAAATACTAAAGACATAAAAGTTTCATGTTGGGCAACCAGGTACCAGTTCAGGATTTAATGCAATTTATAGTTTCAATACATTAAAGGTATTGTGACATGATGCTGGAAATTTGCATATTTGTCAGAACATATATATCTTATATCATTCAGCTCTGTCCGTTTTCCATCCATCCATCCATCCATCTCTGTTCGTTTTTGCAAAATAAATTATAAATATATTAAAATTTCATTCCAAGTTATGGTAGTTTTTTCTCTGGGACAAGCCCCTAAAAATCTGCGCATTTCCGCAAAACGTCATCGTGACGTGACAACAGGAAGGCACGCTCCAACGCGCATGTAAATAATAATGGCGGAGCATGTCCGATTGCGTTTGAGATATATCATTTTAAAACAGTAAATCATTCAAAACTCATTAATAAACCCTCCCTGAATAAATAAACTTCCTGATGTTACTTGATCGCGCAGACATAATTTAAAAAGACATTATTAGAAAAGTGTGTGTGCAACTCATGTTATTTCGGCTATTTTTTTTAGCAGCGAACAAAAACAACTTATTGTTAGTACTTGAATGTATTAAAGCAATCGAAGGGTTATTATTCATCAAATACAGTTATTGGACACTCGATCAATGGAAAAGTGATTTAGACACGGTTTATTTTTTACACAGTAGCTAAGTGGGGTTAGCTTCGTGATGTAGCTTCTTTGTTCTTGGGCTAAGCTAACAGAGGCCCGATCGCGTTTGAGATCTATCATTTTAAGACAGTAAATCATTCAAAACTCTCATTAATAAACCCTCCCTGAATAAATAAACTTATTGATGTTACTTGATTGCGCAGACATAATTTAAAAATACATTATTAGAAAAGTGTGTGTGCTAGGGCTGCAACAACGAATTGATAAAAATCGATTTTTAAAAGCATTGGCAACGAATTTCATCATCGATTCGTTGTGTCGTGCGATTATGCTTCTTTCACGGCGCCGCAGAGCTGTTTTGTTCACTGGTAGAGCGTTGTCAAAGCTGGCTGACTGAATAAAGTTTGAAGAAAAAAAACCTGCAGCGCGCTACGTGTGTGTGGCTTCTGAACAGAGCGAGGAGGGAGGAGGAAGGAGAACAGAGACTGTTTTCAAAGTCTATTTTACAAATGACCGACGCGACGCAGAGAAAACTGTAAGTCCTCCAAAGTGTGGGAGCACCTGACGCTTCATAAAGATAAAAAAGCTTTGAAAAGTGACGACGCGACACGAGATAACCACGCGGATGAAACGTAAACATGACGGAGTTGTAAACTAAAGCCCCCGGCAGAGCTCAGCATACAGGCAGTACGCCACACTACGCCGTACGTACACAGAGGCACAAGCGTAGCCCCGCAGGGCATGAACGCGCAAAGCTCAAATTTTACGACCGCGTACGCGATGCGCGTTGTCTCACCATAAATTGCCCGGTGCCGGACTGTTTTGTATGTTACACAAATGAATTAAATTCCCCTTCTTCATCGCTGATCAGGACTTTTGTTTTGTTTTTTTGCCAAAAGTCAAGTAATCGCTTCCTCCTCCGCTAACTCCATGACTGAAATGAATGAATTTGTCACGACTCATGTCCTACCTGGCTGCGCGACGTTCTAAATATTTCCTGGTGGGCTGTGGGCTGCAGGACCAAGGCTCCCTGTTTTTATTTTTATTTTTTAGAACTTTTTATTAACATATAAAGTTTAGAAACACCGCAGCGGCTGCAGCCAGCCAGCTCATGCGTTTATTTTTTGTCTCCCACTCGACCTGTCAATCAATTGAGTAGGCGTGTCAGCAAATGACACAAAGACTTACCGGTACTCATCTCCTGGACAGTTTTCCAACGGTAGCTTCCCTGCGTTGTTTTGACGTGGTAGCTGTGGGACTTTCTTCTGTAGATTTTCTTTAAAAAATAGTAGGAATAGCATTCAGTTTTAAAAGTCTTCTCCATCTTACTGGTAATCCTAGAGATTCTTTTATACCAGGTGTTTCCTGAAAACAATCGGCAGTAAAATGGTAGCTGCAGACATACGAATCTTTAGTAGGAACCCACCGGTCCCTCGTTCTCTGCACTTGTCTGGTCCATTCTTAAATGCGCTACAACGTGACGGCATTTTTCAAGTTACACAAATAAAAGAGGCGATCTTTCAGGAAATGAATCTGTATGGCAAGCAGTTAACACACCAAACAAACGGGCAAGGCTCTGCCTTCTGCCCGTTGTCACGTCACAATGACTTTTTGCGGAAATGTGCAGATTTTTAGGGGCGTGTCCCAGAGAAAAAACTACCATAACTTGGAATGAAATTTTAATATATTTATAATTTATTTTGCAAAAACGAACAGAGCTGAATGATATAAGATATGTTGTGACAAATATGCAAATTTCCAACATGATGTCACAATACCTTTAACATCCAGTTTCAAGGCTTATTTTGTACTTGTATTTCTGTCTCCAGCCAGGGAATGGTAACATCTGGTTTGAGGGGGTCCAGCTGCTGCCTCTGCTTCAGAAGGTCTTCTGTCTTCCTGATGGACCTGAGACAGACCTTCTTAAGTACCTGGACAGGTCTGCTCATGCACACTCAAACACCTGAACCCAAATCTGATAAACTGTCTCTGGAAGCAAACCAGAATGTGCATCTGAACCTTCTCGCTGTGAGGCTGCAGTAACTGTGTGGCCCACGCAACAAGACGAACACAGTAAATCAACAAATGACTAAAAGACTAAAGAATTCAGGCGTTTCATTGGCCCAATCAGTCAAGACCTCCATCTGACTGAAAGCTCTGATGGGACTTTAGGAAAGAAACAACAAAGCATCACAAACCTAAGTCAACTTTGGCAACTTTTATAGTGAAATGATGATGGATGGACCGACTCATTCTGGGTTTTGATTTAGCTTACCGGTATGTCAAAAAAAGTGGCATGATGGATTGTTTAAATATACACTGCCTGGCCAAAAAAAAAAGTTGCCACCAAAAAAAAAGTTAATATATCGTTGGACCGCCTTTAGCTTTGATTACAGCATGCATTCACTGTGGCATTGTTTTTCGATAAACTTCTGCAATGTCACAACTAGTGTTGTGTTCAAGACCACCTAACCCGAGACTAAGTTAAGACCAAGACCAGAATGTACAGAGACAAGACCAAGACTTTGAGGGTCCGAGATCAAGTCGAGTCCAAGACCAAAATAAATAAAATTGTGTTTTATACATACAGTATATACTGTATATATTTTTTATTTATTTATTTAAATACAAGTTATTGCAACTTAAAAGTTTGCTTTTGAATGTCCATATCAGCTTTTATAAAATTTCAAAGCTACATAACAGAGAAATCAGACATTCAGTGGCCTAACTTCATGTGATTCAACAATAAAATTACGGTGCACAACTGTTAAATTGGAAGCAGTTTCATCACATGCCAAGTCTTAAAAAAACTGCAGTGGCAAAACAATCTTCATAAGTCCAAACTCAAGACCAAGGATGATCATATTGTTGCACGGTGGTTTCAATAAGTAGATATACCGGTACACCTAAAAGTTACATAAATGGATAATAGATAAAAGTACTGTATATTCTTTTTGATTGAAATAGGCGCATTTTAGAACTGATGATACGGCAGACGTCTTCTCCCGCGCCCAGACAATGACTTCTCATTTTCCAGTGTTGCCAGACACAGTCAAGGTTTTCCAGACTAAAAATCTCTTAAAAACTGCCATATCACACAAAGATCCACCCAATCAATATATTGTTACAGTATATCCTGATGCATGCTCAATAATCCAGGTAGAAAAATCTAAAAAAGCGAAGTCTGGTCCTCTGGTCATTCAAAAAACAAAACAAAACAAAAAAGTAGAAACGTTTCGTCTTTCGTCTGAAAGACTTCCTCAGTCTGAGTTGCTGTATTCTGCTCAGTCTTATAAATAGCACCCTCTCACAGTGGATCGACCAGTTGGCTGATGACAGCCGAAACCAGCTGCTCACATGATCAAGGAGGACCATCAGCCTAACGATGGATCATTAGCACCCTGATGGTTGTTTGCTATTCACAGAGGGCTGAGTGATACTAGCAATAACAGCATTGTAAAAGGGGGACAGTTGAACCCGGAGGCCTCCACCTCTGTTTAATGATGGACGGTTTCTTTTCACAAAGATGGCCTCCTTTACTCCTCTCTCAAACCATTGTTCCTCTCTATCAAGGAGTGACCCCTGACCTGGAGATGAGTGTAGACCGCAGAGTCCTGACCTGATGATGTTGATCTTCTGTGCTGGGCCAACCTTTTGGCCAGTGGCCATTTAGTTTCCCTGATATAAGACTGATCACAGCCCTCCTGACA
Source organism: Garcialebias charrua (assembly GCA_038048925.1). Lineage (NCBI taxonomy): Eukaryota > Metazoa > Chordata > Actinopteri > Cyprinodontiformes > Rivulidae > Garcialebias > Garcialebias charrua. Next base: position 137,202 of record JBBPBX010000225.1, read on the forward strand.
CTGAACAGCATACACAATATTACTCTGTTTGTGCCAGGGGACTGGATCTTTGGGATGAACAATTATTTGCCGTAATGTTCATTCATTCATTCAACCTTTATTTATACAGGCTAGCCTCGTTGAGTCACGGGGACTCATTTACAAGAGGGACCTGTCTCACTCACACCAAACAACCATCCACTCTCTCACTCACACCTAGGGTCAATTTAGAGTCACCAATCAGCCTAACATGCATGTTTTTTGGTCTGTGGGAGGAAACCGGAGTACCCGGTATGTATTTTGGGGTTCAAAAGCCACTGGGACGTTGTGTTTAGAAAATAAACGTCTCAGTTCTCTGAAACTCCTGCAACATACGGAATGACCACTGGTCTGGGTCTGGGTTCCTTCTTTTCACCTGATGGCTGGCTGGAGTCCTGTTTGGGTTTCTTCTCTGCTTTCAGGAAGGCCCAGTTAGGATATCCACATTTCTCTAGAGCCTGTTTTGTGTGTGATTTCTCCTTCTGTCTGGCTCCTGAGTTAGTGGGGACGCTGTCTGCTCTGTGATACAGAGTCCTGATGACTCCTAACTTGTGCTCCAGAGGGTGATGGGAGTCAAACTGTAAATACTGGTCTGTGTGGGTGGGTTTGCGGTACACCTCAGTTTGCAAATTTCCTCTATCAGAAACTGAGACCTCACAGTCCAAGAAAGCCAACCTGCCATTTTTTACATCTTCTCGTGTGAACTTGATATATTTATCCACAGAGTTGATGTGATCAGTGAAATGTTGGACTTCCTGAGATTTAATTTTAACCCAGGTGTCGTCAACATACCTGAACCAATGACTTGGTGGTCTCCCTGAAAAGGACGTCAAGGCTTTCTTTTCTACCTCCTCCATGTACAGGTTGGCAACAATAGGAGAAACTGGAGACCCCATAGCACACCCATGTTTCTGCCTATAATATTGCTCCCCATATGTGAAGTAGGTTGACTGCAGGCACAGTTTCAAGAGTTGACACAGTTGTTCTGTGGAAAGCGTGGTCCTGCTGTTCAGAGTGGTGTCTGATTTTAACCTTAAACAGACCACCTCTACTGCCTCATCAACAGGAATGCACGTAAAGAGTGATGTGACATCAAAAGAGACCATTGTTTCATCAGTCTCCATGATGACATCCCTCACCTTATCCACAAAGTCCATGGTGTTCTGTATGTGGTGTTCTGAGCTGCCAACTAAAGGGATGAGTACAGATGCCAGATATTTGGAAACATTGTAAGTGACCGAGTTAATCATGCTAACAATTGGTCTTAAAGGTACACCTTGTTTGTGGATTTTGGGTAAACCATACAGACTAGGCGTGGCCTCCCCTGGGTACAGTCTGTGGTACAGAATACGGTCAATAGCCTTGTCCTGCTTCAAAATTTTCAGGCAATCTATCAACTTCTTCAAGACTGAGACCACCAAAAAGTGGTCTTGAGACCGGTTTCAAGACCAAGACCACTACAACACTAGTCACAAGATCTATTTCCATCCAGTGCTGCATTAATTTTTCCACCAAGATCTTGCATTGATGACTAGGCACTAGGCATGATGGGTGCATCACTTCACCTGTCTCTCTTCTTACACTGATGCGCCCATCACTCTGGAACAGGATAAATCTGGACTCATCAGACCACATGACCTTCTTCCATTGCTCCAGAGTCCAATCTTTATGCTCCCTAGCAAACTAAAGCCTTTTTTTCCCAGTTGGCTTCACTGATTAGTGGTTTTCTTATGGCTACACAACTGTTCAGTCCTGATCTCTTGAGTTCCCTTCACATTGTGCATGTGGAAATGCTCTCACTGTCACTATTAAACATAGCCCTGAGTGCCACTGTTGTTTTTCTTTGATTTGATTTCACCAAACGTTTAAGTGATCGCCGATCCAGTTTTTAATAATGCGTTGGGACAGTTCTTAACCTAGTTTTAGTAGTTTCTGCCTTAGATGTTTTCTCTGCTTGATGACAATGATTTGACCCTTCTCAAACAGACTGACATCTTTTCCACGACCATGCGATGTTTCTTTCAACATGGTTGTTTAAAGGAGACCAAATATTGGTTTTATAATTTTTTATGGTATGTCTGTAGGCTATCCAGACCATGTTCATTCAATTTAATACACAAAATAATTCTTAGATAATAAAATATCCCCTTTCTAGTTCTGCCTTTTCTCACTTCCGTTCAGAACGACCGGTTTATGACAATGAGCTCTGAAGGCCACGCCCTTCAAAAATCTGTTTACATTAACTCCGCCCTCCAAAGGGTTTACGTTAGCATTTCATGCACTTTAGAAATGGCTAGTGCTAGCTTAAGATAACTTACCGAAAGCCGTATGCGCGCGCTGCCATTTGCTGCACCTGTTAGCATTAGCCCACCCGAATCCGAGGCTAATGTTAGCTCGTTCCTCCTCCGCCCGCTTAGCTCCGCTCGTTGCATGCGGCGCTTTGGGAGCGATCGCAGACACATACACAAAGTTCACCGAGTGTTTCCAGATAATTTATCCGTATGAGGCAACCTCTGATCGGACAAACGGTCCTCAAAAGCCAGCAGCTCCCGGCGGCAGATGGTCCCTTCGCCGGCATGTCCAATCCCCGCCCGCTTTGCTCCGCTCGTTGCATGGTCAGGCAGCGGTGATCTGCTCGTTTTATGTCTGCCGGCTGCTCGTTGGGAGCGATCGCTAATACGCTAAAAATTGAACTAAAACGTAAAAATAACAATTATACTTTATTTATAAAGCCATTTAAAACAACCACAGCTGCAACAAAGTGCTGTACACATGAAATTAAGAACATTTAAACAAAAGATGAGATGAAATCAGGAAAAACAACCGTCACGTCTTTTATACTGAAGTGGGTTGAGCCTAACCAGGGGTTGCTAGGTGAGGGGCTGGACTCAGGTTTGGGGTGGGTTGTGGCTGCGGCTTGTGACGTCACAAGCCGCAGGATTTGAAAACGAGACATTTATATCCCTGAAAAATAAATCTACTTAGAGTAAATATACCACTGGGTGCATTTCTTTGGCCCTAGGACTGTTTTTTAAGAAGTAAATACCCAAAGTAGAGTAAAAAAAACATTAAAAAGTGAATTTTGCATGTTTGGTCCCCTTTAAGAAATGAGAAGCAACCAGTTGGGGTTAAATAACTTGTTGCCAGCTGAAAGATAATCACCCATGCAGTAATTATCCAGTAGGAGGCTCGTACCCATTTGCTTAGTTAAATCCAGGTGGTGACTTTTGTTTTGGCCAGGCAGTGTAGTTTCTATAGGAAAACCAAAACAAGTTGATGATAGAATAATTGAATGTAGAACCACGAACAGTAGAACATGTAAAGGCAGCTGCAGAGTGAAGTGTTGCAGTCAGTTTGTCCTCCAGCACTTTAAGCCTATAGCAGTACTTTAGGAATAGCTCTGTAAATCCAGGCCAACCCCAACTATAGGATCTATTAAAATGAAAAGTCTTAAGTCTGGTCTTAAAAATACCGTACACAATTTCAGCCTCACAAACAGAAATGGGTTGATCTAGAAAAGCCTGAAAGCTCTGCTTGTCATTCTACTTTTAGAAACTCTACCACAAGCAAATCTGCAGTTTGACACTGAAGTGCTTTGTTTGGAAAACATTGAACAATATGATCTTTAATACTGTATATTGTTAAGAGCTTTGTGTGTTAAATTCTACTCTGAATCTGACAGTGAGTCACCAGAGAAGCTAAAACTGGACAAAATGTATAAACCTCTTTAGAACTCTAGCAGCCAAATAGTTACCGGTAAGTGAGTCTCAACAGACAGTAAAAAGATTTAGCCAAAGCTTTCATTGGGGCCAATGAGAGGTTCAGGATCTCTTCTCCACAGATGCTTGGACATGTTGGTCTAACTCTAAGTTGTACAGATCCCTCAAAGGAGACAGGGATCACCTTTGTTGTTGTTTTCTAGAGTAATGGAGTCCCTGAACCTGCTGCGATATCTGGTCATCAGAGATAAGGTCACAGAGAACCAGGTGAGTGTACAGCAAAGTTTTCAGAGCTCTTTGGTTTCAGCTAACCACATGTATCCAACTTCTCCCACACCACAGACTGGTATCTGGACAGAACTGTATAAAATAGAAGATACGTTCATAAAGCCACTGCGTGTTGGGCTGAACATGTCAAGAGCTCACTACGAGAGGGAGCTGCAGGACACCATGTACGACAAGAAGACCACAGGTCAGCTCCAGACCAGTTTTGCTGTCAGAAACACACAGATGCTGAGTTTTCCTTCCTCTGAAAGCATGTTTGTTTTCCAGAGTCTGTCCTGTCTGGGTCTGTTGGAGGGGAGAAGCTGCCAAAAATGACCCCAGAATTTCAGATTCAGGTCAGTCCTTGCTTCATACGGAGGTAGACTGTTCAAATGACATGACTATGACCAGAGAACTGAATGATTTGAACTCGTCTTTTCAGGCTCTACACTCAGCTCTGCACACATTCGACATGATCGAGAGTGTGTTGGTGCGGATAGAAGAACTCATCGAGGTGAAGGACAGCCTGTAATCTGCAGGAGGCCCTCATCATCTCAGGGCCTAGAGAAAAGTGTTAGTTTACTTGGGTGTTAAATGATTATCTCAAACTATGCATTGCTGTTTTTTATTTTAATATAAATGTTGTACACAAGGTTAAACTGTCTGTTCTTGTAATTTCACTGTAATATTTTCTGATGAAGCTGGAACTACGGATACCTGTCATATGTAATAAACATGTTACGTTTCCTAAATTAACTCAGAATAAAAGGTTTTTACCAACTTTTAGCTCGGTATTAAACTAGGAATTACCCGTACTTGTCTTCATGTCAGCTGTGACAGCCTCCTTTAGTTAGGTTAACTCCCAACCGTTATTGTAGATATACAGTACATGTAAGGATTAATTTGAGTTTTGCTGATGTCAGATAAACAGACATGGGCAAAAACTTTTATCGCCTTTTTGCCTGTAGCCATTTAGACTTTACACTTTTTTGGTCTTTATTGTAAAAAGGCAGGATTTCAAAGTTAATGAATAAAACTGAGTGACTCACACAAACAACCCTTCAGAATAAAAGCCCTTTCGGTCATTTCACGCTTTAATAAGAAGGTAGTTGTTGGGTTATCCCTTTAAAAACAATGCAAGGAGTTGAAATGCTTGTTGACTTTCAAACAAACATGTTTATTATTAACCATAATTACCATAAAGGCTCTTGTGAGCTGCTACAGTCACAGATCGTGGAACAGAGGGTGCTGCAGGGCATCAGCAGCTGTGATTCTAGTGAAAGGGTTCAGGTCCAGCATTTGATCCAACAGCTCATAGGCCTCATCAGGAACTGTGTCCCAGCCCAGCTCGTCGTCCTCCACCTCACTGTCTGATACTGAACTCTGCTTTGTGAGGCAGGCTGCAGTTTCTCCGTCTCTGTGTGGATGGAGGGTCCTGTCAGCGGGCTGGTGGGTGCGAGTCTCATCAAGGATCTTCTCTGAGCACTTGGTCTCTGCAGCTGGAGTGACTTTGTTGTCTCGTGACGACCTGCTTCCTCGAAGAGTCTCGCATAGCGTTCGGAGGTCCTGACAAGGAAGCTCCTGACTGCACACCAACGCCTTTCCTAAAGAAGAGTCAATTCAGTTTATAGCGCCAAGTCACAACAGAAATCATCTCAGGGCACTGAACCGAAATATTCGCATGCATAAAAAGTAAGTTAATATTATTTATCTGAGGAGCAGACTGTTTTGAATCTTACTTTATCACCCTGACAAACCATGAGTCCAAAAACTAAAACCTCAGTCTTGTCAGTATTCAAAAGCAGAACATTTAGGGTCATCCAGGTTTTTTATGTCAAGACATGCTTGTAGTTTAAGTAACTGATTGGAATTATTGTGTTTCATGGACAAATAATAACTATGCATCATTAGCATAATGAAAATGTATCCCTTGCCATTTAATAATACCTAATGGAAGCATATACAAGGTAAAGAGTATTGGTCCAAGCACTTAACCCTAAGGAACTCCATGACTAACTTTGATGTATGAAGAAGATTCATTACTTGCATTTAAAAATTGGAATCTATCAGATAAATATGATTTAAACCAATTTAGAGCTGTTCCGGTAACCCCAATATCATGTTCATGCCTCTGTAATAGAATATTGTGATCAACTGTATCAAATGATCCAAACCACCAGAACAGCTTTATTCTCCACACAAAGCTGAGTCAGAATCTCATTCTAGAGATTGGACTAATCTACATGAATAGCCAAAGCAAACAAAAAAGTTAATACACACCAAATGTTTTGGCTGCCCTGATGGTCTCTCTGGAGCCTCTTACAGTCATTATTTGAGTGAGGGCAATCAGGTCATCACTGGCTTTAAAGAACGGGTACCGACCGCTGAGAAGTGAGAGCAGGATCACGCCGGCTGACCACACATCTATGGCTGAGAAACGGGAGAGAACGTTAGTGACGAGTCATGACAACAGCCACGCTGCTCTTTCTGCAGATTGGCTGGCCTCATCAGTACAGGTGGGGGTTACAATCTCCGTTTTATGCATCTTGATGTAGACATATTATTTCTGAAGAAATGTATACATATTTGATTACTGGTGCTGGTCATAAAATTAGAATATCATGAAAAAGTTGATTTATTTCAGTAATTCCATTCAGAAAGTAAAACTTGTATATTATATTCATTCATTACACACACACTGATATATTTCAAATGTTTATTTCTTTTAATGATGATGATTATAACTGACAATTAATGAAAACCCCAAATTCACTCTCAGAAAATTTGAATATTGTGAAAATGTTCAATATTATTGAAGACACCTGGTGCCACAGTCTAATAGCTAACTTTAACTCAAAACACCTGCAAAAACCTTTAAATTAGGGTGACCAGACGTCCCCATTTTTCAGGGACAGTCCCTGTTTTGGATGACCTGTCCCCGGCTAAAGTTATCAACGTATCAACTTCTAAAGGGAGTATCTGAAACAAAAATCTTGTTTTCTTTGTTAAATAGTACATTTTCAGTATACCGGTATGTTCTAATATTTTTGGAGGGGGGTTGGGATTATATTATGTCTCTGTTTTAGAGAAGTGGAAGACTTGTAGAAGAGGAGTGAAATAGACTAATAGGAAGAAGAGTTAAAGAAAGAGAAGAAGAATACAAAGACCAATAGAAAAGAGTGAATGAGAGTGGAGAAAAATAGGAAGACTGATAAAGCAAAGAGAAGGAAAAGAGAAGATGAATGTTGTAAAGGAAAAAGGAGGAAAGGAAAGAAGAAAGACGAGACTGAATGACGAGATGCTCTTTGAAAGAAGAGGAGTGTCATTTTACTGAGAAATTACCATCAGTTTCCATTTCTACATCCTGGTTGGCTCTTCAGATTGTTGCTCTTCAGGTAATGTTCAAGTTTATCAGTCTCACGTTTATGATGTAAAATATTTACAATTAAAGTTCAAGTGATGAAGTGATTTGATTGGTAACATTGAGTGATGACAGAGTGGCTGTATACTGGTGAGATGTTACATCTGGTTTGAGTTCAGGGGACAGAAGTTCTTCCTCTGAGCTGAGTATCTGGTTCATGTACTTCTCTACCACAGCAATGTGAAGAGGCAGTTGTTTGAGTGACCATGAAACAAGTGGAAGAACAAATAAAAAGAAAATAATAGATATATAATCATATTACCGTATTTTCCGGCCTTTAAGTTACTCTGCCCCATAAGTCGCACTAGTCCAATTATGTCCAATAAAGTGGAAAAATCCATAAACGTATCGCACCTCCGTATACGTCGCATCTATTATGCGTCACCGCTGACGCGTCGCGTTTGTTACGCGTCACTGCAAATGGCCACAGGAGCGTGCACGGTAGGACTTTAACAAGATTAACACTTAAAAACAGTTATTTGTTTGCTGAAAATTATAGCAAAGATGTGTCTGAGCTGAACTTTTCCTTAATAAATGCACG